>CAUYLG010054739.1:62500-159877 GCA_963573385.1 Cacajao melanocephalus | reverse complement strand
TGTCTGTGGGAAACCTGTTGAGAATGAATAGCTGCTTCAGGCCCAAGTTCATCCCAGGGCCCCGGTGCTGTTACTCCTTCCCCCACCGACGCATCCTCAAGGCCAGAGAGTATATACCAGGCATGCTGGATTGCAGGGGTTGGGACAGCCTCAGTTATGCTGCCGACATGGAGCTTGCTGAGCCTGGGGGAAGGCTCTGGGAAGAGCAAGAAGAGTGCCCTGGGGTGGGTGGAGGAGGGAAAGAAAAGCAGATATAGAAAAGTCTGGAAGATGCTTCCTGTTCTATCACCAGAGCCAGCCCCCACCGGCTGCCTCCCCCAGCCAAAAGGCAAGGCTCACTCACAGCAGAAAACATATACACATATTTGCAAGCTACAGTACAAATGAGCAGCAAACTTAATGATTCGTGATTATTATTTGAAGGGTCCCACTGTTACAGATTTATTTGTCATTTCTTGTAATAACACTGATAGTAATGAATTCATTTGTATTAATGTGAGTGTCACGAGGACTTCCGTCGAAATTCCGCATTAATTAATGTACCATTAAAACAAAGTGTCACCCAATTAATATCAAACAGAGGTAAGGCTGCCAGGGTCCTCTTCATCTGAGTTTCATTTGTAATTCATGGTATTAGCACCCCTCCTAATGAAAGTCATTTGCAATTCCTACCCCTGGTCTCTCTCCCACTTCCTGGGGGAAGGTCAGGGTGCCCTAGGAGCTGCTGGGCCCTTCACTGGGCACCCTGGGGCCAGGAGGAGAAGGGAGGGGTGGGACTCTGTTTCTAGGTGAAAGGGGTCTCTGTATTCTTCATTCCAAAAGGGGCTTGGAAGGCCCTTGTAACTTCCTGATCATTTGGTTATCCACATCAGTTACCCACAAGGTGCCTTCTGTAGGTTCTGGTAGGGAAGGGAAGGCTAGTTTGTTTCTTGGTGAAGCCTCATCTTAACAGAAGAGGCCATGGCCGTCCTAGGAAACCCTTCCAGCAGGGTGCACTCAGGATTCTGGTTTCCCTCTTTTCTTGGGGTCAGCCTGGTGGTCTTCTCATGGTCTTTGCGTGCCATGAGAAGACCACCAGACTGACCCCAAGGACCTTCAGGACCTCTAACTGTCCCGGAAGCCAGCAGTGGAGCCCAATGGGCCTTGATCTCCAAGACACAGTAGACCAAGGAATTGGACCCCCTTCCCTGTTCCTCCCACAACTCCTGCAGTGGGGCTCCCACCTTCCCCAGCAAGGACAGAGGCACCATCACCTAGCCTTTAGAGCTCGCAGGACCCCATCCTGGGACAGCTCCTGAAGACAGCACAGCCGGGCACCCTCCCCTCTCAGGGAATGCTCCTCAGGTGAGTGTATCTCCCTGGGCTCCCCCAACCCAAGTATAAGAACTTGAAGCTGACACTGGTAATAATGAAGTTTCCCAGTGATGGTGACTGCTACCGCTATGACTTTGGGCCAGGCATCAGGCTGAGTGTCTCAGAATCATTGCTGCTAGGCCCACAGATGCAAGAGGAAGGTGATTTTGCCCCCATTTTACAGATGAGGCTCAGAGAGCTTCAGTACTTGCCCGGGGCCACACACAGGTGGAAGAGGGGAACAAGACAGGTGTCTAGGGTGGTCACATTGATGCCTCTGTGTCCTCCCGTCCTTTCCAGCTAATGATCCACTTGAGAGCTGGAGGGACAGGGCCACAGGGCCCCAGGCCTCTGGCGTCCTGGCGCATGGTGTCCTTGATTCTCCTCAGAAAGTCCTTTGTTTGCTGGTCACCCGCATGCAGGGACTGTGCCCCGCAGTCCTGGCACATGGCAAGTGCTGACATCTGGCCGTGGGACATTTTAACCTGCTCTTTGTCTGCATGAGAGTGTCATGTATCTCACTGGAGAGAGGCTCTGAAAAACACAGGGAAGGGAGGGAGAAATGCTTTTATTGATTTTCACTTCAGAACACGCTGCCTTTCTATATTCTGAGAACAGTCCCAGAGCAAAGGGACTGGCTTTGAAGCGACAGCACCTTAGATTTGAGGGAGGATTCACAACTGAGCAGGACCAGAGTGTGGCGCGTTGTGGTTCTGCTCCCTCATTGGGTGGACAAGGGCCTGAAGGCCAAAAAAGCTTGGATTCTTGTCCAGGCTCACACAGGGGACTCTGGTCCTGGGTCTTCTGTCCCCCATCCAGGGCTCTTTCTTCCACACCATGCTGCTTCCCTTGAGGTTAAGAATGCTGTGTGTTTGGGAAGCCATCTTGTTTCCATGTAGGGGATGTTAAGGTAGGGGATGTCAGGGAGTCAGCACCCACAGAGGCGGCTGCAGTCAGAACTCTACCCCCAGGGACCATCTGTGTGACCATCATCCAGTCCCCCTACTTCCAGACTCAGCTTTCGCATCTGTAAGACAGGGTTCCTGGGCTAGGGCACTGCTTCCCCACCTTGGCTGTACGTGAGAAAACAATGGGAATTTAAAACATACAGAGGCAGGCACTGGGGCCCAGCACTGGTATTTTTCAAAAGCTCCCCAGGTGATTCTAATACGCAGCCAGGGGTGCGAACCACTGGACTAGACAGTGCAATAGGATCATTTGATCTTTCTTCACCTCTGGAAGCTTAAGGGGTCCCAGAGCCCAGTGACTTTCTGCAACTGCCCTCTCCCTGCCTGGGTCCAGTGCCCCCCAATCTTCCCACACCCCTCAGCCCTCACCACCCCTCAGCTCCCCTGCAGCCGGGTGTAAGCCTTCCCAAGCTCTGTCCGCCCTTAAGCCCCAGGGCACCAAGTGACAGGTTCCACTTATCACATCACACCGCCTGAAGAGCCAGCAGCAGTAGCGTCAGGATTGGAGAGGCAGAAACCACACCAGGCCTACCCCACTTGTGTCTGCCCAGGCCTCTGCTGCCCCTTCACCCACCCCTTCAGAATGCACGCCCACCCAGGCTGGGGACAGAGGGACAGGGAGGAGAGACAGCAGGAGAGGCTGCATTGCTGGCACTGCCTTCTCATTCACAATCCATTTGTTAGGCACAGCCTCCCATAGATGCAAGGCCCGCCCCAAGGAGATTTGCATATTCATTTTGTTTAACATGATTCATCATCATGCAAGGGAATGAATTTGGGGGCTGGGAGATGGAACCCCATTTGTGAGTAATAGATCTGGGTACAAAGAGCTCAGGGCAGCGTTAGAGGCTTTTGCACACCCAATGTGGTCCCCTTTGGGGTGGAGGTGGGGGACATGTGATCCCCAGAGGGTTCCCTGGAAGTTTTATCTCTGTTGAGGGCAGAACAGGGACCTCAGCCTTCAGAACCTTCTCCTCCCCTTCGAGACCTTCTTCCCATCTTAAGTAACATCTGCAAAGTACTTTACAGGTTACTGGCCCTTGTTGATACACATTCCACCTTAACCCTTACACGGCTCCACGAGGTAATAGCATTACGATAGAGCCAAAGATTTATTGAGCACATATTATGCACTAAGCACTTTACACACTTTGTCTCCTGTAAGCCTCACAATAACTCCATGAATCAGGTTTTCTTTGTTTTATCGGGTTTTTTTTCTTTTTCTTTTTCTTTTGAGACAGGGTTTCATTCTGTGGCCCAGGCTGGAGTGCAGTGGACCAGTCACAGCTCACTGCATCCTTGATGTTCTGGGCTCAAGCAGTCCTCCCACCTTAGCAACCCAAGTAGCTGGAACCACAGGTGCACATCACCACAGTGGGCTAATATATATATATATATTGTTTGTTTGTTTGTTTTTGTTAGAGACAGGGCCTCACTCTGTTGCCCAGGCTGGTCGCCAACTCCTGGGCTCTAGCGATCCTCTGGCCTTGGCCTCCCAAAGTGCTAGTCATTTTCTTATTTAAAAAACATTCCAGGAGACTCTTTGCATCTCTCAGTTACCACTTTTCAGAATCTGCCAAGTATCAAGACTACTGCATGCCTCCAGCCTCTGCAGCCCTGGGTTCAGAGACAGTGCCCTGGAACCCTGATGGCCCAGCTTCAGGACTGCAGGCTATCTTTTTACATGAGACTCTTCTTACGGATCATTTCAGATCATTCCCTGGATTTTTCTCTTGGAGTTTTCTGCCTCTGCAGAAGGTTGTGAGGTTTTCTTTTTTTTTTTTTTTTTTTGCCTTTGATTTTCCAAAATATGTCTCCATAGTTCACTCCTTTTATCTCCACTCCAGTACTATATAGAAGATAGTATAGGGATTACTGTACCCATTTCCTGGATGGAAACACTGAGGCATCGGATGTTTGTGTTGACATTGCATAGCCACAGAGAAGGAAGCCAGGAAGATTGTTACTGGACTGTGACCCAGAGCCTGGGACAGCTGTTCTCGGATTTTCCTAATCAGGCCAATGTGCATGGAGAATCATACAGCACCACACAGATCCTTCCTGGTCTCCAGAAGCTTGTTTCCAAGTCCCTCCTGGAAGGCAGGACTGTGTGAGGCTTCCAGCAGTCAATCAGACCAATCACTCTGGCCAGAGAAGGGTATGAGAGTATGACTCTAAATAGCGAAGAACTGGATTTCCCAACTCATGCCTTTATTCTTGGTTTCATCCCATTCCATGGAGAGGAAAACAGAAACCCAGCCCATGAGGGAGGGGGCGGTACCTGGTACATGCTGCCTGGTGTTTAAAGCAGATGTCCTGGGGGCTGGGGCCAGGGTGGGCACCAGGGCTGCACCGTCATCACAGCCCTTACTGTCCTCTTTTTCTTTGCACACAGCCCTTAGCCAACTGCTCGGCAGGTGGGCCAGCCATCCGTCCCTGAGGCATTACACCCTCTGCTGCCATGTGCCCCCTCCTCCTGCTCCTGCTTGTCTGCAAGTGAGAGGGTGCAGGGGGAGCCTGGAAGGGGCAGGTACAGGGACAGCTCTGGAATGTAGTCAGTGATGGCAGGTGGCACTGGGGGATCTCCAAAGCCTACTGTCATTCATTCTACAGGAAGGTCACTGGGTTGGAAGCAGGGATAAGGAAACTTGCCTTGGCATTCCTTAGTCTCTGAAGAGGAAGGCACTGGGGCCATTTCATGCTTGGGTATCACAGTTGGTCTTGAAAGTTGAGCTCCTGAGAAGGGAGGGAGGCCCCAGATGTCCCTCTGTTGAGACTCCACCCAGCCCTGCATGTCTAGCATGTGTGCATGGGGTGAGGGAATGGGTGTCTCACCCCAGACCCAGGCATGTGTGCTAGAAACCTGGGTGGAGCCAACAGCCTCTTCCCAGAAGGGAGGGAGTGTCAGTCACTGTGTGGTGACGTCTGACCTCTGCTCTCTACAGGAAATATCCAAAGGAATGCAGATTGAAGAGACAGGTGCACCATGAGCACGGGCTTGGAAGGGGACCATGCCTTGGGGCTGGCACATAGAACAGTTGGACTGAAATCGAGGGCCTCAGTGGAGCAGGAGTGAATGAGGAGTTTAAAGAGAGAAGGTTTGATGAGACTATGGTGACAGTTAAGGTCTGGGAGACTTTGCCTTGGAGGTAAAAGAGGAGCAGATGATGGTGTTTGTGAGGAAAATGAGATGCTGAATGAGTGCTTTAAGGCAAGGACTTTCAGGATCCATTACAGGGGGCAGAGTTGAAAGGGAAGAGGTGGCTGCGCACGGTGGCTCATGCCTGTGATCCCAGCACTTTGGGAGGCCAAGGTGGGCGGATCACCTGAGGTTGGGAGTTCGAAACCAGCCTGGCCAACATAGTGAAACCCCGTCTCTACTAAAAATACAAAAATTAGCTGGGCATGGTGACGCATGCCTGTAATTCCAGCTACTGGAGAGGCTGAGGCAGGAGAATTGCTTGAATCCAGGAGGCGGAGGTTCACACCACTGTACTCCAGCCTGGGTAACAGAGCAAGACTGATCTCAAAAGGAAAAAAAAAAGGGAGGAGGCCACTTGGTGGTGCAGCCATAGGGAAATACTCTTTTTAATTTTGATATTAACTTTTATCAAAGTAATATATGTATGAATTTAAAAGTCAAATAGTATAACTCAGCTTATAATAAAAGCAGCAGCGCTCTGACTCCTACTCCCCACCTTGAGAAAACTTCATTCAATTTCTGATATTTACTGTCTTATTTCAAAATCGCATGCTTATACACTGTTTTAATTTTGAATATTATCTATTGATTTCCACCTATGGAGGATGAGAATTTTTACTTTTACACCATCCTCTACCTTATCTTTGCTATACACAAACACACTGGAGCATATACCCTACTCTTAACATTCTCTACACCCTACTCTTAACATACATACACCCTACACAAACACCCTACTCTTAACATTCACTATGCCCTACTCTTAACATACATACATCCTGCATAAACACCCCTCTTTTAACATTCACTCTCCATCCTCCAAACATAATTATATTCCTCTTTTTAGCTAAAACAGCATTTAGTGTACACAGTATTATGATTATGTAAATGTTATTCACAGCTGAGCCACATAATATACTGTATTTATATTTCCTCTTTTATTTTCCCTAGAATTAATAATCACTTCTTTTTGTTTGTTTCTTAGTGTTCCTTAATGCTTGATTTAGGGAGCTTCTCAGCATATTAAAAGTATATTGATTTTTTAAAATTTGCTTTGTATTTTTTTTAACAACATTCTCACTGGAGTGTCCACCCTCCTGTCGCAACCTGGACCAGCTGTGCTCTGACTTGTGTGGTTCTGGAGGCTTGATGTGAGGTGGGTGTTGGGGAGGAAAAGAGAGTCACTCTGAGCAATCTGTTATCTTTCTCCTCTATTGGATCCTGTTTCATGAATGTCATATTTTCCTCTTTCTTGGTTTATACCCTCATTACGATGGAGTACACTCTTCAGTAATTTTCAGAATAAGAGGGTTCATGGGAATTTTTTTTCACTTCATCTGAACAATATGTTCATGCTATGCATTTGTTTGTTGATAGTTTGGCTGGGTATAGAATTCTGGAATGGAAATAGTGTTCTTTATAATGTGAAGTTTTTTATTCTTTAGTATTTCAGCCTATAGTGTCAGTGTTATGAACTTTGGTGCCACTTTGACTCTTGATCCTTTGCATGTGGCCTTTTTTTTTTCTCTCTGAAAGTCTCGGGATTAAAAAAATAATAATCAATGTTTTTGAAACTTTATGGTTTTATGCCTCAGTATGTATGTTTCTTCTGAACACACAGTGGTCTCTTTCAATCTGGAAACATGTCCTTCAGATCTGGGAGATCTCTTATGTTACTTTTTGGATGATTTCTTCTCCTTCATTTACTCTGGGTTTTTAAATTTTATTTTATGTTAATGTATGTATGTATGTATGTATATATGTGTATGTATTTATTTAGAGACAGAGTCTCATTCTGTTACCCAGGCTGGAGTGCAATTGCATGATCTTGGCTCACTGCAACCTCTGCCTCCTAGGTTCAAGTGATTCTACTGCCTCAGCCTCCCAAGTAGTTGGGATTACAGGTTGCCACCACCACACCCAGCTAATTTTTTGTATTTTTAGTAGAAATGGAGTTTCACTATGTTGGCCAGGCTGGTCTCGAAGTCCTGACCTTAAGTGATCCACCTGCCTTGGCCTCCCAAAGTGCTGGAATTACAGGGATGAGCCACCATGCCTGGCCTGTCCCCGCCCCCCCTGCCGTCCCCACTCTGGAGTTCCTATTAGTTGGAATGTTGGATAGTCTGAACTGCTCCTCTAATTTTCTTACTTTTCTCCCCCATTTCATCTCTGAATTTGTTTCTACTTTTGGAAAATTTCTTTATCTTCCAACTCCTCTGTTGAGTTTTTAAATTTCTACTGGGCCCTTTTTCCTCTTGGAATCTTCTTTTTCCAAAGATGTTGTGTCTTGTCTCTCTGAGGATATTAAAGATGCTTATAGTTGTTATTCTTGTTTACTGTTTTTTGTCACTCTGTCTTTCACATTAGAGGCTTTTCTCAAATGTTTAGTGATCCTTAGTCGGCTCTTCATATATACGAGTGAGTTCACACGCAGCTGCCTGGAAGCTTGCAGTGTATGTGTGGAGCAGGGCATGGTTGGGACTGCTTGTTAGCCAGTGGGCTCCATTATGGGATGATTAGAGAAGGACCTGGCTGTTCTTTCAAGGGATCCACAACATGTTCACGTTCGTGTTTTCTCTTGCACCAGTTTTCATTTTTCCTGCCTGGAGTCTTTAGGAGGCCGAACGACTGAAGAGACCTGATGAGGGTTGGAATTGGCGGAGGCGGGGTACAGATTTCCTCCTAACCTTGCTGTTTTCAGTGCCCGGTTCCACTTCCAGCCATGAGTCCAGAGCCCAACTAACTCAGACCCTCTACAAAGTAAATCTCCCATTTTCTGCAAAAGTTGGGGAAGGGATCTGGGCATCTAACCAGTCTTTTTAAAGCTGTTCAGCCCCACCCCATTCCCTCACACTCAGCATCACCTGGTTTCTGGGAGTCCCGAGTTTTTCCAGTGTTCCAAGGCGCAGGTGTGAGCTTCAGCTTGCCTGTCTCCTAAGGCAGTTATAACTGGCCCATCTGTTTCCAGTTTCCAGAATTTTGTTGACATCTCTCATCTGCTGCTATCTCCTCTCCTGTTCTCTTTGCCCTTGTGGATTTATGCATTTTTAATTCCCTTATTGTCATTTTGGTGAGAGGCTGGGACAAAAACAGAAATAAATGGTTGTGTTCAATCTGCCATGTTTACCACAAAATCCCGATTCTTTTAAAATATTTATTGAATGCCTTCTATGCACAAGTGACGGTGCCAGGACTGAAGAGGTGGCCAGGGTAAATAACAAAGAGGAAGAGAAGGGTGATGGGTGGGAGTCGAGAAAGAGGGGGAGGTCCAGGATGTCTGCAGCAGGTCGGGAGGGCCATTCCGTAAGCACCCTGATGAGTGTCTTCCAGGGATTCCAAAAAGCCAGTACACAGCCGGGGGCTACAAACGAGGGACTCTGAGGAGGGACTTGGAGATGGGAGGGTGCTGAATTGGCTCTGGAGGAGCCCAGAACAACTGGGGAGACCAGCCTAGGCCCAGAGAGATGTCCTCGAGCCATGTCAGGGCGTGAGTGACTTAGAGCCCAGCCCACAGAGCTGGCAGCCCACCCCAGAACATACCTGGCACCTTTTAGATCAAGTACATATCACCCAAGAGAGCAGACACTGGTAGAAAGAAGAGATGTCATCAAATTATCTCTTCCCAATTCCTCCAGACAGACACGCCAGAGTACAGGCACACATGGGTTTGTGCGCACAGTGTGCCCCTCCCTGACCAGAGTGGGGACCCCTGAGATATGTGTTGATGCCCTGTGGGCACTTGCCACTCCTACTTCTCCCCCCACATGGTCCTCTGTATGCATCTTGTCCTCTTGCATTCAAGTGCCTTCTTGCCCGTTTGAGAAAGAAACACAGCCCACCTCTCCTCATAGACCCCATTTCTCCTCCATCACTGCTCCCCGATAAGCTGGAATGCCACAAACCCCCATATTTGGAAGTGACACCCTCCTAAAGCATCCCAGCAGGCCTCCAGAGTCACCAGTGTAGAGGCACCTGCTTTAGCGTCCAACAGAAACCCAAGTGCAGATGTTTCTCCTCTGCCTAGGAGCCCATGTTCAGAAAGTTCCTTACTTCTGACTTGAATTCTTCTTGTTCCAGCAGGAGCCCATTTCCTTATTCTCAGTGAAAGTGTGCAATTTTGAAATGCCCTCTTTCCCTCCGAAACTCTTTTTTGGCTAAAGCTCCCCACCAACCCTCTGTTCTCTTACCTAGAGGCCTCTTCAGCTGCCACCCTCACCCCCAGCCCTTCCAGACTCGGAAGTCCCACCTGAGCAGGGGCTCTGAGCCCAGTCTCCATCCTCATCTCTGGAACACAGAAAGGTGACCCAACTTTGAATCCTGATTCCACTACTTAAAATCTGTGTGACCTTGGACATGTGTCTTCACTTCTCTGAGCTTCCATTTTCCCCATCTGGGAAAAGGAAGCAGGGAGTGAAGGTGTGTAAAAATGCAACTGAGGGCAGAGGATGGGAAGGGTGGAATCCTGGTAACCCCTCTCCCCTCCCCCACCCAGCCGCAGCGGGCAGTGGCCCAGCCTCTGAGCAGCACAGGAAGCTCTGTTCCCAGCTCTGATCCACTGAGGCGCCTGCACCTTGTCAGAACTCCATCTGTCAGGAATTTATTACTAATGCATTTTATAACAGGCTCTATAATAAGATATTAAAGACTGTGGCAGCATCTACCAAGCATTCCATAAATATTAATTACGCCTTTAGAGATGTCATCTACGATGGACATTTGGCTTTTTGCCAAAGTTTGGTCAAGGGTACAGCATAAATCTTACAGGAGTGAAGGGACCAGGTGCACCCCAAAGATGAGAGCGTGTGCATCCTTCTTTTCTTTCTCTCCCCTGTCTTGCTTTCCCTTGCTGTTTCATTTTTGTACGTCTTTTCTTCTGTTCATAACTTTTCCTCTATGTCTTTTTTTTTTTTTTCCTATTTCAGTTCGTTCCTTTCTCTGCAAATTTTCTTTCCTCCCTTTTCTTTTGCAAATTCTCTTTCCTGTTCATCCCATTTTTACTCTGGCCCTCAGTCCTGCCTGCCCCTCTTACTGCTCTCATCCATTTTTCTCTGTGTCCAAGCGCTCTCCCTTCTCCCTGCCCCTCCTCCCTCCCCGTTTCTTTACTGCTGTCTCCTCTGCTTCCTCCCTCCTGCCTCTGTGCCCCTCTCCCTCTGGCCTTTTCTCCCTCGCTGCACACGCTCCCTCACCCTGTTCCAGTGAGTACCCGAGCCACCTCTGGAGAGGCCTGGAGTGTGATGTAGCTCACACTGCGTGTGAGAAGGGAGCTATTTATCATTATTATTAACGAACAAGATCCTTTGCACAGCAGAACTTTCCCAGCGTCTATTCCTTTGTCACCCCAGGAGTAGCAAAAAGATTTATTTGTCTCTGAATTGCACAGGGTGGCCCATTTACATCAGGTCCATCAGAAGTGATGTGGAGCTTAAATGGGAGCCGGAAGAGGCAGGACCCGCCCTGCCTGCGACCTGCATGGCGCAGGTCACTTGCTGAGACGGACAACCTGGCAGGTCCAGGCATGTGGAAGGGGATAATGCCTAGACGTGCTCCCCGGTCCCCTGAAGGCATGGGTGTGCATGTGGGGAGACTTCCTTTGAAATGGCCCAGAAGCCGTAAGAGGGTAGGTGGAACTGGGCGGGGGGTACCATGAAGGAAGGAAAGAGGAAAGCAGGGGTGGGGCAGAGAAGTGTGTCAGGAGGCCTCCCGCAGAAGCGGAAGTCATCATGCCCCATGGGGTCGTTCTTCCAAAGACCACATCTGCTCCCTTCCAGCAAGAAGGTGGACCCAGGGCCAGCCTCTGCAATGGAGTTGTGAGGAGAAGCTGCCCTAGAGAGGAGGGGCCCCACCCCCAGCTGAAACAGGCCTCTAGGTGCTGCTTGGACAGTTCCAGCCATGGTTCCACACACCCTGAGCCCCAACCCTAACACCAGAGTGACACCTTCCACCCAGTCTCCTTGTCCTCGGACGGCAGAGCCTGGCCCTGCCAAGCACCTCTCCTCTAGGCCTGTCCTGGCTGACTGTGTCTAGCCCATGATCAAGCGTCCCCTGCCTGTCTGGCCACCTCACCACGGGCATGCTGATAATTGCCTGCCATCTGAATTTGCATGTTAAAAGGAGTGTCTGGGGACAGTTAAAAAGCAGAGGGAGCCGGCATTCACCCAGACCCCTTTATTCTTCTCCCATTGTAACCTGCAGCCTCGTGTGGCAGGCACTGTGCCCTCATTAGCAGTCCAGGAGCGGTGGCCTGGCGCTTTGCTTGCTGTGGGCGTTAAAGAGGTGGAATCCCATCAGCAGAGGGTCAGGGCGAGCCTTGGGCAGTGCCGTGGAAATGAGGAGTCTCTGCCTGTGGCTGGGCATGTTCTGTTGGGAGGAGCAAGGAACTGAGACCCATGCAGGCCAGCATGAGCAAGTGGGGTGCCCACAGAAAGGACGGCACAAGCAGGTCACGGCACAAGCAGGTCACAACACGGCGGCCACACACAGGAGAGAAAGTCAGAGGGGCCTGGGATGGCCAGGGCGGGAGGCTGTCGGAGGCCCTCGTCTCCATTTTCTCTCCTGCACTGTGCTCTGCTCCCCTTGCTGCAGGTGGGCTTCCTCTGACTGCCCGTGGCATCTCTGCCACCCTGTAACCATGGCTTGTGTGTGGCTTTCAGCCTATCTTGGTGCCCATGCCAGCCAGATAACAAAGATCTTTCTTTTTAGATTCTCAGAGAAAACTTATTTAATTTCTCAGGCCCTGCCTGATTGATGTGTCCTGGGTCTGAAGCCACTTGGAACAAACATGAGTGCCTAGACCCATTACCTAGAGCAGAGCTGTGGGCACAGGGAGCAGCTGTTCTTGCAGGGAGGGGCGGGGAGGCATCGGCTGGCATCTCTTTGTGGGGGTAGAGAGAACACTCTGTGTGATTCAAGTCACCCGATTTCCACTCACAGTCTCTGCCACCTGCAAAACCTGGAGCAAGGCACGTCCCCTCTCTGGGCTCATTTTCACATCTGTAGTCTACCCTAGGAAATGGGGAGGCTGGACTGGATGATCCCACGGATCCTTCCAGCTCCTGCATTCCAGCCATCCCAGGGTGATGTATGGTCAGGACTGGCTTCCTTGCTTAGGAGCTTCCGAGGCCTCCCAGTGCCCCTCTCACCCCTGCCCTAGATCCCTCCCCTCACAGGCTCTCAAACCCATTT
The DNA here is from genome assembly GCA_963573385.1 of Cacajao melanocephalus. Classification (NCBI taxonomy): domain Eukaryota; kingdom Metazoa; phylum Chordata; class Mammalia; order Primates; family Pitheciidae; genus Cacajao; species Cacajao melanocephalus. The sequence continues at coordinate 147,172 of CAUYLG010054739.1, read as the reverse complement.
GGGAGGGCCTCCTGGGACTCTTTCATCCTCTTCCTGCCTTCAGCAGCCAGGATCCAATCAGCAGAGATGTTCTGTTTCTGAACTGTGAGGTGCCCATTTGTCCCAAGTTCATGGTGAAGAGATACATTGACTGTTTATGCTATTTCTAGTACTTCCCCCTTTCCGTGGGGCTCATCTCACCCTGCCTCTAATGGTATTTTATTACTATTATAATAAGCACAATGACCATTTATCGAGTATTGCTCAATATTGCCGTATGTCTGGCCCAGGGAGACTCTTTCTTTCACACCTTATCTCATCTAATTCTTTCTCATAACAACCCTAGGGGTAGGAACTGCTAACAGCTCCATTTTACAGATGAGGAAACTGAGGCCAAAAAGAGTTTTAACAGCATGTGTCTGAGCTCTCCCAGGGGAAAGGCCCAGACTCAAAGTGAGGGAGTCTAACTCAGAATTCATGCTCTAAGCCACCAAGTGTGGCTCCCGGTAGCCTACTTGGAAACCCAGATGCACCTGGCCCCATGAAGCAATCTGCTTGCATTGAGTCTGCAGACTTGTGCATGTCTGTGCATTTCCATGGAATAGCAGCTGAGTGCTCAGAGAAGCTCCTCATGTATGTGCTGATGAGCGCCTCCATCTACTTTCTTGATAGAGCGTGGTGCCCAGGACCTGAAATGCATGAAGTCAGCATTATTTTCTCTCCAATGGTTTGTCCCTTCTAAGTATATGAATGGCTCTCTGCCAGGCCCGTGTAAAACCTTCTCTAAGTTATGCAGAAATTAAATGAGTTTTCACCAGAGGGCATGAAACATAATCCAAGAAGGTCAGATGTGGAAACCATCGCTTCTTTTTCCCCTTTTCCACCATTTCCTGAATCTTGCTCTTAAATCCCCTGATCAGATGCAGAAAGATCAGAGAGCCTTCCCTGCAGGACCGTGTGGTATGGGCAGTCAAATGTCCTCGCCTCCCCGAGGCAGGGAACTGGAAAGCGGATGTCTCACGGGAGCCGTCCCTCTCCTCTGGGCGCCTTCTTCTTACAGGGTGTATTGAGTAGACTGGCCAAGTGCTCTGAAGTGCGGGCCGGCGACCACACAGGGGCTGGCAGCTCTGAAATCAGAATGTGGCCACCCCTTCTTGTGACAGGAACCGTGGGCCCCCATGAAGTGTTATTCTGGATTCATGGAGCTGGCTCTGGCACTTACGTGTGATCTACAGAGAGAGAGAGGGCAGGATCGAGAACTGTGGGTTAGCTGAGAATCTCAGAAAGATCTCTGCAAGGCCAGTGCCACCCAGGTGGGCATGTTGGGGCGAGGCTGGCTTCACTGAGCTCAGCACCAGGGAACCTGAGTGTCCAGGGCTTTGCATGTGGCAAATCAGGGCACGTATTTTCAGGGTACCGGTATCCACCAGGGTCCCGGCAGGAAAGAGTTCATTTCAGGTAGTTCCCATAAAGGCATTTCCATGAGGAGACTACTCACAGAGGAGTGGGCGGGGTGGGGGTGGAAATAAGGGATGCTAAGGCACCCAGGGCTTAGCAACAGGGGCAAGTTCTTACTACCCCCTGGGCTGAAGGGAGAAGGAGAGGAAAACGGTGTTCCCAGAGCCCACTGAGAGTTGGGGCCAGGGAGGAGAGCCTGCTGGGCTGGAACTGGAGCGGGTGGGGAAGTAAGACCCCAAACTCTCGTTTCTCCTGCTCTGGGAGCTCCTACCAGAACTTCCCATTGGCAGAAGCCAACCAGAAGCCAGCCAGCAAGAGAGCCTGGAGATGCAATCCATAGAGGGCCTGGGGGTTGGGGAAAGGCAGCCGTGGGCAGATCATGGGGCAAGAGGAGTCGGTAGACAGGGAGCGCCCTGGACAGTACTGTGAATATCGGTGCTTCTTGACACCTCCCTGCCCCACCCTTGAAGGTCCCTTGTCTGTGCCCCTCCAAGCTTCCAGAAATTAAAATCGCACCTCCTGTCTTCTGAGCACTTATGTGCTGGAATGTTTACACTCATGAGCTTATGTGTTCTTCACACTAACCCTATGAAATATGATTAGCTTCAGCGTACAGAGAAGGGATTAAGGATCAGAGAGATTATGTAATTAACCCAAAGACACACAGTGAGGCTGGGATTCCAACAAATGGTCTGTCCATCCCTGAAACTCTAGCATTTGTCTGCTCTGCCCCCTTGCAGACTTGATTCTGTTCTGGAATGAGCATCTTCCAAGCAGCTAGGGCAGGCGAACCTAGGAAAGGAAAAGCACACTCAGACGTCCAGAGGTGTGAGGGAGCCTGCTGGGTCCAAGAAGTACAAATAGCTTCATGCCACCAGGAAATAAAATGTGAGGGGGGAAGACAGGGATGGAGCATGAGAGCCTGTATTCTATGCAAAGGGCACTGGGGAGTCACGGATGGTGAGGAGGAGAGGGAGCCCCTGCATCTGCCTCCTGTCCCAGGGAACAGAGTGGTTGGAACAGGCAGGACGTGAGCCTGCCCATTCAAGTTGACACTCGCCTGCTGATGGGGGTGAATCCACAAACCCAGAGAGAAGTCTCAGCAGCCCCAGGGCATTGTTCTCTGGGGGCCCTTTGCAGCCTGACCACGGGCCCCATAAAGAGCACCGCTGCCTTAAGCACATGGTCTGTCTGTGAAGCGCTGCCGGGAGGCAGAGCTGAGGTGGGTCCCCAAAAAGGAAGCCTACAGTTGGGCAGCCAAGGGGCATTTGACAGAGGAAGCAAAACTGCCAAGAAACAGGTTTGGGGACCCAAAGACCCCCTCATCCAGAACTCTAGGATAAGCAAATCATCTTTGGAAATGATGCTCTTACAGCCACCAGCAGGCCATGAAAAAAGAAGAAGAAGAAAAAAAGATACTGCATCTTAAATTCTCGGGACCCTCCTAGAATGGAAATGCCAGCGCCTGGGGTCTGGTTGGCTGAGGGACGTGGTAAATGGGCTTTGGGGGCCCCATCATGCTGGCAGCAGCTGCCCCGCGCCGGCTCACCGTTGTGCTTGCCATGCTCTCATCCCCAGAACACACCGGTGGGGACGCCCATCTTCATCGTGAACGCCACGGACCCCGACTTGGGGGCAGGGGGCAGCGTCCTCTACTCCTTCCAGCCCCCCTCCCAGTTCTTCGCCCTTGACAGCGCCCGTGGTATCGTCACGGTGATCCGGGAGCTGGACTACGAGACCACACAGGCCTACCAGCTCACGGTCAACGCCACAGTGAGTCTCCACCCTGGGGCCCTGCAGTCCCAGCTGCCTCTTCCCACGCTGGGAGGGAGCGATGGGGCAGTCCCATGGGACATTGACTCAGTTGCACACACTCGAGGATCTTCACGTCTACCATTGGGGGCAATGGTAGACCTGAAGCCGGCGTTACTGAGGCTTCATGCTGTGTCCCTGGTACTGTGCTCAGCACTCAAATGGACTTTAAACCTTAAGCAGCCCTATGTCATAAGTATTGTTGAGACGCCCATCTTGCAGATGAGAAGACTGATGCACAGGGACAATTCAGTGACTCCATGGTCACCTAGTAGCCTGACTCCAGAGCCTACTCGGGTAACCTCCTTGAGACATTCTTAATGCAGGGCGCTTCTTGCTCTCTGGGACACAGGACAGAGGTGTTCACCCAGCTGTATCCTGACACCATACAATATGCAGGTCCCAGAGGAGTTGAGGCATCCTGGCTCTACTCCATGGAGTGGTGACATTCCACAGCACCCCTCTGTGCCAAGCACATTGCTGGCCCCTGGGAATTCCAAGATGAGTGAGTCAAGGGCAGAAGGCAGGAGAGGGTAATTATCCCATCTGATGGCTGACTCTGATGAGAGTCACACAACCCATGAGTAGTGGGGGAGCAAGAACCCAAACCCAGGTTATCCACCTCTCAGTCCAGTGCCCTGACCACCATGCCTCATGGCTAGACATCTCCAGGTCTCTAGAACATCACAGCATGCCCTTTGTGCCAGCTGTTTGGGAGATCCTGGGGAACAGGCAAGCCACACCCTAAATAGGGTCCTCCCCCATGCCTGCCCCTTCTCCCTGCTCCTAGCTGCTGCCTCAGGGCATAGCTGGAGTCATCGCCTGGCAGCAGGGCCAGAAGCTGGCCTGTTGTCCCTTAGATTCTGTTGACAAAGCTTACACCAAGAGCAAAAAAACATAAGTCCCTCTTGACCCTCCAGGACCCACCTGCCTGACACACAGCATCCGCTCCAGGCCCATGTAGCTGTTGACGGGGCTGCCGGCAGCGCTGAGGGCTCTTCTTGGCAGGTCACAGGGTCCAGATCCAAGGCTCTGGATCTGAACTGGATCGAGAATCCGGTTTTGAAAGATGGGGTGCCCCAAGGCTTGGCCAAGATGCAGAGAGGCGTCAGGAGCCAGTTGTTTGCCCCTGGCCCAGTGGTTGTGGGGAGGTCAGTGCAGGTGACACATTCTTTCCTCCTCCCCTCATGAAGTGTTAGTTGCCTGGGAGGAGGTGTGTGCTGCTGTTTGTAAAACTGACTTCGGGGGTCCGGGGGACTTGCAAGCCTGCTTTTTGTACACACCTTCCACGCAGCCCGGTACCCACACATGCGCTGCCCCGCCACCACACTGTTTGCACACACCTGAGCCCAGAAACATACAGATGCTTGCCCGCTGTAGGATAATTTCCATCCACCACAAAAGTGGCTTTGGACTGTGGGGAATAAACCAGAGCTGGGCACAGGCAAGAATCTGGGTGGCAGGCCTATCCAGAGGCCTGGGCTCAAGCTGGGATGATGAATACAGTTAAATTGCTGTTACGCTCCCAGAAATCAGGCCTGGAAGCAGCAAAACGGGAGGCGCCCTAGAAGTACCTCTCTAGATGGCTTCTCCCTTGCTTCTGGAGGAGCTGACACCGAGTCCTTCTCGGGGCTGGCGCTGTGCCCTTGCCTGCTGAGCACTTCCCCTGAGGAAGGAGATTCTTGTGCCTGGCATCACAGGAACAATGTGAGTTCCCAGCCACTACTGAGCAGGTACCAGGGTGGGGAAATTGAGGCATCCTCTGGGAACAAGCTGCTGAGAGCTGTGGGCCCCAGAGTCACAGCTGCGAGCCTGCCAGGATGCCTCCCCTTTCCCCACCACAGAGTCCAGAGTGGGCTGGGCGTGGGGATTTGTGGCATGAATAGGACTGCAGCCCCAGGTATGGGACAGAGAGGGCCTGTGCCAGAGTAGACAAAAGCCAGCTGCCTGCAAAAGCCTGGTCATGGCAAATCAGAGTCACTGGCATCCCCTGTCCAAGGGGTCAGGGGACTTTTTTGACCCTCCCCCTCTAGCCCTGGGTGCCTGGTGGTCATTCAGGTCCCTGGCTGGGAGCTCTCCCCATGAGCAGTGCCCAAGCCTGCGCTGCGGGCCCCGATCCTGGAGCTTGGGAGGCTGTCCCCCAAGAGCCTCTCTGCTCACCTCCTGGTTCCAGACCTTCCTCTTCCTTGCAGCACCCACTCCCACCCCTGAAGGCCCTCCCACCCTCTCCTTGGCTGCCCCTGCGGATTTCAAAAGACAACCAGCCCTCCCTTCTCCTCCCAGGCACTGCAGCTCCATCTCTGCAGGCCAGGAGCAGGCACCAGACTTCTTGGAACATCAGGAATGCCTTGCATCATTCAAGTCACCCCATACAAACCAAGGGAGATCTAACCTGGGGACAGTCGCTTCTCAAATCTTAGCTCGGAGAATGTACAAGCCCGAGGGGCCTCAGAGGTCATTCACTTGAGCCCTTTCATCTCACAGAAAAGGACATCAGATTCCCAGGGGGAGAAAGAACTCATCTGAGGTTACCCAGCAAATTAAGAGACTGAACTGATGTTAGAGCCCGAAGTCAAAACTGTTAGTGGAAAATTTTTATGTGAAAGGGTCTGAGTTTGAGTTCTGGCTACACACTTAGAAGTTGTATGACTGTGGGCAAGTTACTCAGGCTCTCTGAGTCTCTGTTAACTCATCTGGATAACGGGCTCATCATAACTACATGTGAGAGGGAAGTGCCGGCTCAGTGCTTGCCATGTCATCTGTACAAAGCACTGCGGTTGCTATTATTGCTGGCTATTGTTACTTAGTTGCAGCAGGCTACTTAAACAGTAGAAGATAGATTTGGGGTTTTCTTTCTTGCCAAGCATTAAAAAAATTTTTTTTTGAGGTGGGGGTCTTGCTATTTTGCCCAGGCTGGAGTGCAGTGGCTATTCACAGGTGCCATCTTGGTGTATAACAGCCTCAAACTCCTGGGCTCAAGTTATTGCCCCACCTCAGCCTCCTGAGTAGCTGGGATTACAGATGCATTGGCGAGGTTTTATAGAATGAAATTCCCAACTGACGGTTTAAATATTGTTTGCCTGCCTACAGGGGGATGGCCCGCATGACCTCTTGGGATTCTTTCCTGGAATCCCCCAAATGTCACAGACCCTGGAGCTCCCCCTGCTGGTTAGACTGGGAAAAGTCACTTGACCAGTAAATCCCCAGCCCAGAGCAAGGGACTCATGAATGCAGGGACACAGATGCCAGAGTAATCCCCTCTGTGGCCTCTCTTCCAAGGAGTCCATCCTAGTCAATCCCCTGCTGCACTGGGCTGAGTAGGGGCAGGAAGTGGGCACAGAGAGGGTTGGTGGCCCCCAGCTGAACACAGCAAAGGGGCTGAGCGTGGCTCCATATCTACCTGAAGCTAGTCATCCCACCACTATAGGTCCAGGGCAGTCAGGCCTGGGCTGGTAGGGGCTGGAGGTCTAGCTGTACCCCAGCGCTGCTGTCGCTCTGGATAAGCTGCCTTTTTCTGGACCTTGGGGACGCTGTTTGTGTTTTCCTGTGCAGCTCAGAAATCACCGTGGGTTCTTAGAAGTCCTTAAGCTTCCTTTTACTCAGCCCTTCCCTGCAGGAGTGCAAGATCATGGGTGTGTGTGCGCATGTCCATGTGTTTGCACATATGTGCCACACGGTACAGGTCTGTGTGTGTGTGTACGTATGTGTGTGAGTGTCCCCAGCATCCCTCAGCCTAAGGCTGTGTGTTCTCTCTGCTTTCTTAGGATCAAGACAAGACCAGGCCTCTGTCCACCCTGGCCAACTTGGCCATCATCATCACAGACGTCCAGGACATGGACCCCATCTTCATCAACCTGCCTTACAGCACCAACATCTACGAGCATTCTCCTCCGGTAAGACCACCTGGCCCTCAGGGGCTTCCTTCTACGCTCCTGTGAAGGGTAGGCCCTGTTAGTGGGCTCTTTCTTGGCTCCTGCCCGGTCCCTGTGCATGGCAGTGATGAGTGTCCTGGCACAGTGAAACCCCAGTCTCTCTTCATGCCACACCCATCTCTTCACTGTCTCACTCTACCCCAGGGGTTCCATGTGGCAAAGAACAAAGGCTTCCAGGGCAAGTAATGGGGAGCCATTCAGGCAGACTTATGTGGAGGGATGGGGATGCTGTATAAAATCCGGCCTGGGCTGGAGAATGGATGTGGACATAGCCTGGCTCCACACAGCATCAGTGTGGTTCAGCCGTGTCCCTGACCTATCAGTCCATCTCTCTCTGCTGATCAGCACTGCCCAAGATGGTGGCAGCTGCCCTTCTTCGAGGGTCCTCTTGGTCCCGGCTCTTCCCTGTGAGTCTGCAGCTCCTGTCGCCCTCCCTAATGCTCAGTCTTTGGATTTCTTAAGTCCAGATTTCCAAGAAAGGCTCCTCATTTTCCCAGTGTGTTCAAGGTCAAAGGTAGCCTGTAGATCAGCTACCTATGGGTGTCTTAGAGGACAAAGCCTGCCTCAGCACACTCTGCAAGGGTGTGGATAGGGCAGCTTTTCTCAGCTGTGGGCCAGGAGGGCAGCGGGAGGCATGTCTAGTCTCATAACCATTTGTGTGTCTGTGCAAACTTGAATGTAACACCGACTCTGGGATGAAAAATTAGAAAAAGACACCTCCTCTGGGCAAACACAATCCCTGGACATCAGCTTAGGGAACAGCATTTGTGGGAAGAAAAATGAGCCCCTTCTTTTGAGGGAACTCAGTGTGCTTAGAGGAAGAACTCAGCTTTCGAAGCAAAGTGGGGCACCCACCTGAGGCTCGTGGGTGTTCAGGGCCCCACCCGCACCTCTGCACAGGCTCACAGAATTGAGTGACAGGGGAGCTTGCCTTGACTGGGGTGCAGGCTGTGCTCCTAGGCCTGACCCCTCATTTGGAGACCATGGCAGCCCCTTCACAGCACAAGGCCCCAGTCTCCCCGTGTGCGGTGCTGGCATTCGGCCACTTCCTCCTTGGGGCAGGTGTAAATGGAGCTCTAAGAAGCAAGATCCTTTCCGGCCTGCTACTATTGAGTGTTTAAAGCTGCTTTGAGAGTAGAGGGAGACAGATCAGTGCCCCCGATTCCCCAGCCTTCTCTTAGCATTCTGTGGGCAGTGGGAGCCTCAGCTTTTGAGACCGAAGGCTGTCTCTTCTCAACCCGGCCCAGCCCCCTTTCTCTCTGCCTTTAGCCCAGCTTTGCCAGGCCAATGTCTTCTCAGCATCAGATCAGCCCTGATGTGCTGTTTTCAGATGAGGCAGGGCTCATGATCTGCTCATGGCCCCTGGATGTCTCCTGAGTGCTCAGCACTCTTGAACACTTTGCCCCGCTCTCTGCCCCCATAATAGACTGGAAGTGTGCAGTCCGGCAGGGGCAGGGCCTGCTGTGGGCATAGCACACAGTGTATGCTCAGGAGGTGGTTACAAGATGGACAAATGAACAGCCACCCTCGCCCTGGGCAGACCAGCGCACTCATCATCCTGCACCCTCTCCGCCCCGTGCCTGCTCTTGTTGCCAGCCCAAAGTCCACCCACCCATTTGTTCCCAGTTCACCCTCTACGTTTCTTAGAAATTTTCCCCTGGCTTCTTCCCTACCTGTCCCAGAGATCGCAAATCCTCTCCCTCAACCCTGGTAGAATTAACTCTCTCCATGCCGCATAATTTTCCACTTAATTATAGTCTCACCTGTAATGTTACCTATATATATGGGTTACTTCTGAGCCCCCAGTCATCAAGGCACCTGAGTCTCTGGGACATGACCTCAGCCTTCCTTTGGGTCTCCAGAGCATCATGCCCAGGGCTAAGTGCAGAGAAGATGCCCAAGGCCATCTAGATTGAAGTACAGGGCATGGTGGTGGCCAGGCAGCCAGAGGAGATCAGAGGAGTCCTGCACTGCCATGTACTCATGGCTAAATCACACGGCCTCCTGACCAGCTCCTCACTGGGAAAGGGGCTAATAGTGCCTGCAGTGCTGCCTCCCTCGCCTCAGGGTTTTAATGGTTGGAGATAATGCATAGCAAGTGTTGCCAAGTAGCGGACTTTCAACCACACTGGGCAGTGACCTGGTCAGTTATAGTAGCCAGGTTGGGTTGGGGGCTCCCAGCTCCAGCTTCCTTTTCAGTCATAATGGTTGGCACGAGGTGTGTTCCTGGTGTGAGTGTCCCCTGAGACCCCTGGGTTGTTCTTTTTCTAGTATCTTCTTTAGTATTTAGTACAATACTAAGTTTAACCACTGCATGCTTTCGTTTCAGACCTGCAGATTTCTGAGCTGTCTGTCCTATTCAGTCGGTAGTTCATCCTTTCATGCACCTGTCAGACATTGATGAGGCTGGTCCCATGTGCAGGCCCCATGCTAAGCCACGGCCTCTGCTCTCTAGATGATCCCACAGGCTCCTGCCAGAGCTACCCTTCAGTCTCAGCAAACCAGACCCTTGCCCTCCTTAGCTCCCAGTCTCCTGATGCTCCATTTCTTGGTGTGTGCTATGATTCTCCTCTCTCAGGTGCAGGGATCTTGATGTCTGTTTGCCTCACCAGTGTTATTCCTTTGTCTTCACAAGGGCACTAAGGCCACTGCCCAGGGAGCTGCTGGACCCCCAATCTGGGTGGGGCAGGTTTGAGCCCTGTGGCTTGGCTTATGGCTGAGCCAGGGGAGTCAGAAAAGGCAGTGCATCGAGGGTTTCAGACTCTCCAGCCTGGCCCGGCACCTGCGCGTCCAGAATCCGCCTGTCAGTCCACACGCCTCTGCCCTTCCTCCGGTCTCCACACTTGAGGAGTTCTCCCGTTCCCTTGCCTCCTGTAGGCTGATTCCTCTGCACTCCCGGCCTGATCCTTCCCGGCTGCTAATTGGTTTCTGTGCCTTGATCTGGGCCCTTCATGTCCCTTTACAGTGTAGAACCCTGATTTAACGCTGCAGTTCCTGGGCCGGGTCCAGGCTGAGATGCACCCAGGCCTGCTCTGCCTCCCAGGCCAGAGGATCCCGGCGTCCCCATTCCCAGCCTTGCCTCTGCTGCCCCGGGGCCCCCACCGGACACTTCCCCACTCTTTCCCATTCCCCCTTTATCTGCAGCTTACAGCATGTACACCTCCCCCTATCAGCGTATCGGGCTAGGCATGCCTCATCTAAAGTGTATATATTACCTAATAAAATCCTTCTTATTTGGGATTATTGCATCAGATTTTAATTTCCTCACTCGAGCAGCAGCATGTCGGCCTGCCCGTCAGTGAAGGGCCGATAGAAGGTGAAAAGAGCGGATAAACTGCACAAATTATTGCCAGCCGATGCCTATCAGCCCTTCGACTGGAATTGACTGGAATTAAGGACTGAGAAATAGGATTTTCTGCCTCAGAATCTGCTGTGGCAGCTCTCGTCGGAAGTCCCCGTCAGCCCCCACCAGCCTGCTCCCCGCAAGGACGCCTTCTACTCCCGAAGCAAGCTGCACATTCACCTTTCAAGTCCTAATCCCATCATGGAAATGGGGTTGGGGGTGTCCCAGCTGAGCTTGCTGAGGAGGAGGAGGAGGACGTGGACCCCTGAGGCCGAGCACAGCCCGGTTGGGCTCCTGCATCCCCCGCTTTCCTGATGAGGGCATCTTTGGAAGGGGACAAGCACAGAGGGAAGAGACACAGTCCCTTCTGGAGAAGTCCAGCTTCTCTCAACTGTGCCCCTACTGCCCAGGTCTCATAGGCTGGGGCTGCCTCGCACACCTCACCCACTCCTCCCCTTGGCACACCCACTGGGTGCAGAGCCCTGAGCCCTCACCTCTAGAGAGCAATGGGGTCTCCTAGGCCCACCCCACATGGCCCTCCATTCCCTAGTAACTCCCAGCCCCCCACCACCCCCACTGCACCTTGTGACCCTCAGCAAATCCCTGAGCACTCTGAGCCTCAGTTTGCTCACACATAGCCCCATACAAGGAAAGAGAGAGGCGGAACCTTGCTGGGTGCCCCCCACAGTGGCACATCGTAGATGCTCCACTAGTGCCACCTCTGCCCTGGAGGCTGCTAGCTGTCCTCACAATGCACAGAAGACCCCTTCCTTCTAGGTAGAGATGATTAATATGGGCTGCTGGGGAGGCTGAGTTTGCTGAAAATCTTTGGAGAAATCCATGTGGATGTGCATTTTCTGGGAAGAGGCCCCTGAGTTGTTATCAGATGCATACAGCGATTCCAGGCCCAAAGTAATGGTAACGATCACATTTACAGCATTCGCTGTGTGTCAGGTGCTGTTCTGAGTGCTTCACGTGTATCGGCTGCCGAGGGGTGGGGATTGTGATTTTTACCCATTTTATAGATGGGGGGAACAAGGCAGCAAGCAGTTACCAGTAACTTACCCAAAGGATTCGAACGCACACAGTCTGGCAACAGAGTCAGGCCCTTAACCATCTGTGGTGCTTGCCTGCTCCTCTCATCACAAGCAGCTGGGCCCCTGCAGGCCTGCGCACTGGAGCCTCTCAGGAGGCTTCCTGCTTCCTGAAACGTGGATGCCAGTGAAGGGCAGAAGCCCTTGGCAGGCCGCACCCTGGCGCACACCCCAGCTGGACGGGCTCCCTGGAGAACCACAGCAGGCAGCGTGATGTTGAGAGCCAGGCCGGCTCCAGGCCGAGCACGGCTGCACCTCTCCATCCCCTGTCTTTGGAAATAAGTTTCAGTATATTGAAAATGTAATCACTGAGCCTCTGAAACAAGAGCTGTGGGCTCCCAGGAGCCCCTACGCCTTCCTGCTAATTCCTTCTTATAACATCTCCAGTCTTTCTGGCTGCACTTGTATTAAAAGCTCAGGGTTTTATTAAAAGTGGATTTATTTACCCAAAAAGAGATGAAACCCCAAACTTTACCAGGAGCCAGTCAGAGCTTGCTTTGTGGAAGCTCGGGTATGACTTTTGTCAGAAGAGGCCTGTTGTCCTCCTGTCCTGGAGAACCCACTGGCCTCCGCAGAGCCCCGCCCACCCAGGAGGCCTGTGGGCAGCCGCGCGCGGGAGCCCAGCGTGGGCTCCGAGGACTCGGGGCACTTTGGCCACCAGGTCTCCTCTGCACAGGCCTGCACCAGCCGCCTCGAACCTCCTCCTGAGGATCACTGTCCCAGGCCTGGCCCAGCCCTGCCCTGCATATGAGCCTGAAACATAGTGCTGCCCCTGAAGAGTACTGCTTAGTGACTCTCTGAGGTGGTGCTCCAGTGAGCCCCAGGCCCAGTTATCCTAGTAGGCCAGGAGAGCACAGAACAATTGCTGTGAAGGGATACCAGTGCCTGGGGAGGGTGGGGTGGGGGATGCCCCTGCTGTGTCATGGCAGCGAGACTGGGTAGAGCTGGAGGAGAGGCAGCTTGCCCCCAGAGAGCCTAGGGCGTGTGTGTCGGAACAAGCCTCTGCACAGGAGAGGGGTGTGGGGGTGCAGCGCAGGCTTCAGCCTCCTGCTGATAAACAGTGAGTGGAGAGAAGTGGCCATAGTCACAGAGCCCTTCATCAGCCATGCAGATGCCAGGGTTGACATTTCTCTAGAGGGTGGGGACAGGCTTGTCTTGCTCTCCATCACCCAGAGGAACACAGCGGCCTGGAGCCAGAGCCTTAGGTAGGCAGGGGGGCAGACGTGGCCGGCACTGGCCATGGTGTGATACGGCCTGGGGAGCCAGGTAAAGGCTGTCCTGGGCAAGGGGTGACTCAGTGAGTGGTGGCAGTGACCTTACGGTTCTCTTGTTCGTTCATTTGTGTATTCAGTCAATCAGCCAACCCATCAATTGATATTTGAATGTGCCAGTCGTATGCCAGGATCTCTTCCTACAACAATCTTATGCCTCCAAGTACTTGCCTGAGCTCCGCCTTCTACCCAGAGCACCTTCCTCTTCATGTTCTCTCCCCGGCGAACTCCTACTCATGCTTCCTGACCCATGCTGAATGTTGCCGTTTGTACAACTGCTTGCCAATTCCTCCAGGTGGACTTCTCTCCTTTTTTGTACCTTTCTCCATCTGAGCCATATGTGTATTCGCACTCCCCACATGTGTGTGGCAGCTGTCTGCACAGATGTCCTTGACTTCGTGCCGTAGACTGTGCTCCCCAGTAACGAGTTCCCTTGGCTCTCCATCCTGTTAGTCCCAGCTCCTGGCCCCAGTGCTGCAGAGAGAATGCGCAGGGGCGTGGGCAGAGTCATTCGAAGCAGGAATTGCCAGGCACAGCGCTGTGTGGGCCATGGTTCCTAGGAGCGTGGAGGCCTCCTGATTTGCCACCGTCATCCCCCGAGATACATGCTTTCAGGATTTATGCTTTCACCCTGAAGTAATTGACCCATCATGTTCTCCTTTATTCAGACCCCAGTGAAAACAAGGTCCCAGGCCTTTTGCTGTTATTCCTATTAAAATGGGGGAAAAGTGAAGCCAGAAAGGGTGCAGCAACCGTCTTAAGGTCACACAGCAATGTGATGGGTGGTTGAGCTAGACAGATGTCTTGTCTCTTTGCTGGAGGCTCCTCATCTGTTTTTCTCCCATGGCGGTCCATCTGAACAAGGGATATGGGAAGGGAAAAGGAAAATAACAGCATCTGTAAGGCTGGGCCTCCCCATGGACCCTGGGGCATTTGCCTGGGAACGTCAGTGTGTGCCCAGGGCAGCTGAGGCCTGAGCCCTTGGCACCTACTTCCTGGGCTGCCCTTGCAGCCAGGAGTCAGCCTGGAGAGGGAAGCTGTGGGTGCCATGGCAGCTGTAAAGACAGCAGCCAGGGGACCCAAACTCAAGTCTCTCTCTCTTCTGCCCAGGGCACGACAGTGCGCATCATCACTGCCATTGACCAGGATAAAGGACGTCCCCGTGGCATTGGCTACACCATCGTTTCAGGTAAGGCAGAGGGTTCCTCTCTTCCCTCTCACCCTTCTGTCCTCCACCCAGGGAGAGCCAGTAGGCGTCCCAGGCTCTGAGGGCTGAGGAGAGGTCTGTGGGCATGTGGGACAGGATGGGAGACCTGCCTACAGGGACAGTCCTCGCCCAAGGGCCAGGAATGGGAGCAACTGAACGCAGGAGCAGCAGGGAGAAGAGGCGTTGGGAAGCCACAGAGGCTGAGATGTCTGGGGCTGCTTGGCTGGTGCAGGGGGAGGAACGTGTGCTGCTATCCAAGATCTGAGATGCTTGGGCACTTTGTGGATCTGGGCCTGGGACTTTGGTGACTCCCATCTAACCTCCTCCAGTGCTCTGAGTTTGTCGTTTTTGATATTTGATGAAAAGGTGACAGTTCTAACATCATTTTGGAACAAACGGACCTGCAACTACAGCTGATTTCATGTTCTTTTCACATTTCCAGCCCTTAGGAATTCATGTTGCGTCTGGAATGCTGCAAGGGGAGCATCAGCCCCCTTGCCACCCAGATGCCTTGGTTGAGCAGAATAGTGACTGATGGCAGAGATGGTTCTGGGTAACGGGATCTCTGACCCATGCCCCACCCAAAGACTGACAAATGGCAGCTCTGTTTGGCTGTCCCAGGGCTGGGTGGGTTTAGAGCAACGTTGCCTTGAGGATGCAGTAAAAGGCTGCTCGCCCACAGACTCTGCTCTGCCCACCCCCCGTAGACACCGCTCATGACCTCCCTGCCCAGCCCATGAGTCAGTGACGGGTCAGCCTGGTGTATCTGGGCAGGCTAGGCTGATGGCTGAGAGGACATCCAGCCACCAGGCCAGTTTCTACCCACTGCCCCTCCCTACCATACCCCCACACCCCCAGAACCGGGAGTGGCATTGTTGGAGCAGCATCTTGTCCCTAAAGCTCAGAGGACAGCAAGGCATAGTGATCAAGAACATGGAGGAGGATGGGGTCTCCTGTGCCATGTCATTTTGGATGGGTCCCTGTCCCTCAATTTGCCAATATCTCCATACAACAGGAGCAATAACAGTCCCCACCTCGAGACGATGTAAGGGTCAGATGACTTAATATATAAAGTGCTTAGTTAGCATATGTTAAATGCTGCATAAGTGTTAGTTAGGGTTATTACTACAGCTAGCAGCTGATGCTACCTTGGGAAGCTAGGGGTTAGCTAGTAGGAGGGAGACACCTCATGTCCTTGGTAATGCAGGAAACCAGGGGTGTCAAGGGGTCCCTGGGACCCACAGCTGCTGAGATGACTATTGTTGTGCCTCTAAGCCCAGGGTACCCCAAGACCCAGAGCAACTCCCAGCCCAACACAGGTGGTGACTGTCCACAGGAGCATGGGTTTGGGCCTCCGCACCACCTCCTCCCCCTGTTTCATTATTCTGGCGTCCAACACAGGAGCTGGGGTAGCATAAACCCTGATAGGTACTTGTGAAATGAATGATGTCACTCTAGGGGAGTGAGTTTTCAAACTCAAACAAGCCCAGGAATCTCCTGGGGCTCCTACCAAAAATACGAGGTCCTTGGGCCCCATGGAGATTCTCCCTCTGGAGGTCTGGGATGGGCCCAAGAATGGTCCTTTCTCACAGCACCCCAGGCAGCTCAGGTGCAGGTGCACCTGAGTGTTAGTTAGGGTTATTACTAACTTAAATGTTTTAAGTCTTTTAAAATATAAGATGTATATGTGTGTATGTGTCTGTATACATCCTTATGACAAAAATCTCTTACTCCAGTACTAAATACTCAATTTTATTTCTTGTACTTTCTGAGTATGAATAGCTGTGCCTTTAAAAGCTGTTATTGCTCCCGGGATGTGAGGAAGCCAGGCTCAGGAAGGAAACTGTTCTGCAGGAAGGCAGGACCTGCCTGGGAATCGAGGCTTTTTCTAGGTGGGCAGAGGAGAAGGGGAGGCCTGTCTTGCGGCTGATCTTCTCCATGAATTTTGCAAATTGAGACACAGAGCAAGAGCCTCTCAGTGACCAGGGGCTTGCACTGGAGAACTGAGGGAACACGTTGAGCCCTGGGCGATGGAGATGGGGAGCCGGGACAGAGCAGCAGCAGGAAGGGGGTGCTGGGCTGGGGGTGGGGCGTGTCTCTCATGTGGTCACAGCCTCTGGGCTGGTTCCAGATATATCCCAGCCTGGATGGAGGTAGGGAGCAGAGAGCCAGGACCTGGTTCAAAGTCATGCCTAGAATGGGAACTCCTGCAGAGACCCTGCGAGCCCATTCTCCAAAACGCTGGTCCATTCCAGGTTCGTGCTGGACGTGCCAGTCCAGACCCTTGGGTCCTCTCTAGTCTTTAAAGATGGCTCCAGCCAGAACCACCTCTTTACTCTCTCCCTCTGGGGACAGAGGCTAGAGGGCTGGGCTGCTGAGCCTTTGGCGTCTAGGCTGAATGCTGGAGCACGGAGTCCAGGTACGGCTGCCTGCAGCATCTCCAGGGGCAAAATCTCCTGGGACAGGCTCCCAAGTGCAAACGACAAAGTGAGAAGGGAGACCCAGGATTTAAAACCACAGCAAAGGGATGTGTGTAGAGGTGAGGGCAGGAGGCAGAAACTTCTGGAATGCCTGAGGCATTCAGCATAGCTTTGTAGGAGTCCCACTGCCAGCACAGAAGTGTCTTCAGGCCTTTTAGAAAGGATGACAAATGGGTTACCTCTCACATGCCAGCTTTGATTGATTGGTAATGGCTGCCTGCAGAGGATCATGGAACCAATAGGCTCATGAGTACAGTATGCAATTGGCAGAGTCTGCTATGGGTGTGGCAAAGGAGAGGACCACTTGTGTGACAAATATTTGCCATCTTTGGTATTTTACCACTTGAACACTTGCAGGGTGACCTTAGATCTTCCTCTACCTATCTCGTGGGTGTTTGTCACCACCTCACCTCATCCAAACCCCTGTTGGGTAATGAGCAGCTCAAGGAAAGGGCAGTCCTTCTTCTTCCTTGCCCACCCTGACTGGCTCAACGGGGCTGCCCCCGCCCCACATTCCTGCCCCATTCCACCTGGCCCTGGGCTGGCACAATCTCCCTGAGAGCCATCCTCAGCATGAACCTAAAGCAGGCTGAGGAGGGCACTGTCCCCAGGGGAGCAGGTGGACAGTGGGCTAGGATTTGGCCTTGTCTCTACTTCCTTCCACCAGTGTAGACGCGGCTGAAAAGAACAGTGTCTACCAAGGGTCTGTCACACACCTGGTTCTCTGGTGACATTTGGTTGCAGCCCTCTCCTGTGTGGCCTGGCCAGTGCCCGTTTAGTGGGAAACAGGCAGAAGGGATGGTTCATGTCACTCTGAGGGCATTTTCACAGCTGACTGCCCCAAAGTGGCCCTGAGTGCCCAATAGGGGCCTGCCCCAGCCCTAGCTGCTCAGGAACCATTTTCCTTTGAAAGAAAGAACTAAGGGCTTTGTGGGGGTTGGCAGAGCCAAGTGAAGAGTCCTAAGTGTCACTGACGTGGGTGACTCAAGTCTCTAGGGGACCCCAGAAGCCTGGGCTGGTGGTGGCGGTGTCTGCATGTGGGCAAGCCCAAGACACAGGCCTGAACCCACAAGGGATCCATGGCCCCCAGTTAACCTGCTCAGCTCCCTGAGGCCCTGTCCCGTCCAGGCTGTTTATCAGCCCGCAGCTGTGGGGATTTATGTCTGCACACCAGTGCTTTCCCCATTACTAATGACCCCTCTGTTTTGCCAAGAACAAAGAGGCCTTCAGCAGTAAGTTATGGCTCCATTGCCATCAATTTGTTCCCAGCCCCTCGTGGCCAAACTGAGACTGAGGAATGACAAGTTCTTTCCCATAGAGGACCTGGCATGGGCCCCATCTGCTCCCTCGGCCTGTGCCTGCCCTGCTACCCACAAGTGGCATCATTTTCTTGGGGGCCTGGCCAAAACCGAGTTCTGCAGGCTTCCGTCCCCAAAGTTGAGCCCAGCCTGTGGTCTCAACAGACACCCCCTCTGGCCGCATCCTTCCTCTGCCAGGCAGACACAGTCCTCCTCCAAGGGGCAGCTGCACTCGCCCCACAACTGAACTTGGAGTTGGAAGTTGTGGGTTTGAGGCCCAGCTCTGCCACCTGCTAGCAGTGTGTCTGAGCAATGTGTCTGAGCAATCTTCGACCTCTCAACCCCATGGTCCTCACCCATGGAACAGGGCTAATAATCCCCACGTGGATGAGATGGTGCTGGAGAGACTCTAAAAGGCCATAAAATATTAAGGAGTATTAATTGTCAAGGAACAAGCAGGACCTAGGGGTCCTTGGGACTAATTCATTTTTTCCTTTGTTTGAGCAGAGGGCATGGCTGAGAGTTACAGGCTCTGGAGCTGCTGTCCATGGTGGTGACCTCTAGCCATGCCGGCCAGTGCATTTGCCCAGGAGCCCATGTAGCTCCTGGACACTTGAAGTAAGGCTAGTCTGAATTGAGATGTGCTGTCAATAAAATACAAGATTTTGAAGACCTAGCATGCAAAAAAAAGTGATAAAATATCTCATTGGTAATGTTTTATATGGATGACATGTTGAAATGATAATGTTTTGGAAATGCTGGGTGAAACACACAACATATTATTAACATTATGGTCACCTATGTCTTTTTTGTGGCTACTAGAGAATTTAGAATCACACATGTGCCCGTATTCTATTTCTGTTGGTGGCTCTGTTCTAGAGTTAGTCGGCCTCGGTGTGGCTTCTGCCGTCCACCAGCTGCATGACGTTCTAAGCATCCGTTTTCCAATCTGTAAAATGGAGATGATAACAGCCCCTGCCTTGCAGGCCTGTGGAGGTTGAGCGAGCTGGGCCGAGTTGGCATGCAGAAGAGCACCTGATCTTGTAGTTAGGGCACAGCAGCATGGACTCTCCATTCCCATCCACAGTTGACTGAGGGCCTCCTCTGGGCCAAGAGCTGTGCTCATGTCCTGAGAGGTTGTGGGGACTAGGGCACCATCTCTGCCCCGGGAACCTACAGTTTGATCAGGAGACAGACCTATCCAGAGGCAGCTTTAATACCCGGTGAAACTCTGTGAAGAGGAGGCAGGAGATATGCTGATGTTGGCATGGAGAGATGGCTCCCTGGGGCTCTGTTAGACCGTTTTATCTACTTCTTTGTGTGTTCCAAAATATCCATAATAAGAAGGGAGAAAGGATCCTTTGGAGGGGTGCCTTACCCACTCAACACGGGGTGGGGAAGATCTTACTCTTTTAATGTATAAAGTAGATATGCATCATACCTATGGTGTTGAAATTTCATGTCGCAGAAGGAAAGCAATTAGGTAAAAATGTCTAAAGTGGCTCCTGGGGCACGAGGTTGAGTGGAGTGGGTGATGATGAAGAGAAGGTTGAGAAATGCTGGGCTAGAATCAAGGGTAGGTGAGAAGTATCAGGCTGTAACCCCTCACTCCCAACCTGAAAGGCAGTGTCCTCACTTCCAGGTCACACTGGGGTACCTACCCAGGTATGTTAGTGAAGGACAGAGCCTTCCTTGCTTATCTCTGAATTTTATTTTAATGCTACCAAGCAAGGAGGTACGTTGAGTGCTTTAAAAATACACTGGAATGCGTGAAAATACATTGATTGCTTTGAAGGGAATGTGTGTGTGTGTGTGTGTGTGCGCACGTGTGCATGTGTGCACACGCGCACATACACACAGGGAGAATAATCAGATACAGTCAGACTTGCACAAGCTCATACCCCCCACATATGCCAATAACTGAATCGGGCCCCTGGCCATGGCCTGGTGGGGGACAGCTATCACAGGAGACCATCATTCAAAACACTTCAAAGCCCTTGTGATTAAGCCGCTTGGCATCTTCTCCCCCTGAGAAGTAAAAATTCAGGAAAAGCAGAATTGCTTTGGAAATCTGAGTCGCACACCACAGCCCCTGGCTTGGGGTAGCGCAGTGGGTGCCTGGAAGCCCCAAACACCTCAGAGCATCTGGGGGCATGGCTCCCCTGGCTGGAGCCAGAGGTCACCAGGAAGGAGTCCAGGGCAGATCAGAGAGAGGTGGCAGGGCAGTTTCTAGAAGACAGGGAAAGCAAAAGAAGTGAGTTCTTGAGTGCAGCCGGGGTGGAGGAAGTAAACGCGGGGTCACCGGGAGATGCATCTCACAGCAGTTCTGGGTGGGTCGGAGCAGGAAGCACTGGAGTGAGGGCGAGCTGCTAACAGGCTGTGGCTCCAGTCTAGCCTTGCTGAGGGGGTTCTGGGGGTCACTGTGGAGACATGCAGGAGCCAAGTCAGCAGGCTTTGGTGATGTACTGAAAGCAGATATTGCAGGAAAAGGAGACAAAGAAACTGCTAATGTCTGAGTCTGTTTCTCGGCTCACGGTGGTGGCCTAGGCAGAAAGGGGCATTTCCATAAGAAAAGCCTGTTAACATCTGTGAATGCCACCCTACACCCATACCAGCACATATACCAAAGCACCCCATTCTTCACCCACAGCAGACATCACTAATTGATCCTGGCACGAGGATGGCCTCCAAACCTTTCTTACCTGCCCTCTGACAGCCACTAGCAGTTGAGAAGCATTGTCTCTCAAGCTGGAACAAACCTGCTGTCCAAAGTTTAGGTTTAGCCCATTTGCATCCTGTAGCTCTCTTCTTTCAAGAATAGAGACAGAGCCTCTAGAGGGTTTTTAATTTAATTATACAAACACGCTGGCCTGTTATTTACAGTTCTCTCCCACCATCATGCCAAAAAAGCAATAATGCATCACACCACACTCACTTCCTCCTGATGAGCCACAGGAGAGTTTGCACCTCTTCCTCCCCCCTGATCTTTCTCCCTCTTCTCTCCAGGGTGCGCTTCCCACCCGCCAGCCTTTCTGATCCTCTCATGAGCCCCCTTTTGCGGTAAACCACTCTTTACAGCCATGCTCATAAGTCCCTGCTCTTCTTTTCTTTAATGAGGCCCCGTAAGCTCTTTGTCAGTAACAGTGGCTTGCTCCTTTCTTCCTTCCCGTAAATAACACTGGTCGGGGGACTTTTAAGAGGTTTCACAGCAGCACAGTCTAGGACTCTCCATTTCTACGTCTCACCTTCCCCATACCCTCCTCATGGACAGGAGTCTGTCTCCGTCCTTTGCTCGGGACGTAGAGTGCTGTGGAAACACCCTCAAGGCCTCCCCCTTCTGCTAGACCTGAGTCCACTTCCCCAGCTGAGCCAAGCACGGACGGCATGGGTCCTTTAATTGGTCTACTCAGCTCAGGGAACCGTCTGTGAGCCAGAGTCATGGCTGAGGCAGCTCTGTGGGGTTGAGGGGGTTGACGGGGTTCTAGCTCGTGGTTGGAGGTTGTTTTGGTGGGAGAGTCTGGTTCCTGTCAACAGGAACTTGGTTTGGTTTTTTTTTTGTTGTTGTTCTTTTCTGCTTTTTCCTCACCTAAGATAACTGCTTTTTATTGACTTTCAGGAGCTTTGAGATCTTTGGAGGAATATGAAATTAGCCACCATTCATTTTGCATTGTCTTTCTCTTTTAACTTGGTCCACCTCCGGTACACAGAATTGATTTAAACGTAATTCTTGGCTCGCGATTAATATTGGTCCATGTGTAGCTCTCTTTTATTTCATTCTTAGCCTTAATAATATTGTGGATGCCTGTGAAACTCACCAGCCCACCTAGAGTGAGACCATCACCCACGCCTTATCCATGCCTTACCCACACCTTATTAACAACTTACCTTCATCTTACCCACACCTTACCACCGGTATGTTCCTCCTCTACCCCATTCGCTGCCTCCCATGCCCCAGAACCACATATTTGAATCCTGCATTCTCTTATTCTCTTCCTTTTGGGAAATATCTTATCATATAGATGTGGATGGCATATTGTTTGGATTTAGTTACCTTTGAACTTTATTTTAGGAGTATCATGTTATACATAGGCTCCTGGGACTCATATTTTCTCCTCAATAGTATATTTCCAAGACTCATCCATGCTGTTGGGTGGGTATCGTTTTTCATGTTTACTATGCATATTACTCCATCATGGGAAAATACTGCAGTTCATTCATCCATTTCCTTGTTGATGGGTTGATTTTTGCTATTACAAACTGTGCTGCTATCAACATCCATGTATCTCTCTCTCTGGATGTGTGCGTGTTTGCCTTGGCCTACATATGTCATCTCTCACCCCCATCGTAACCCCCGAATGTGGCTGGCTAGAGCCATTTAACAGATGAGAAAGCTAAGTTGTGCAGAGCTCATGAAACATGCTTGGGGTCACATGGCAAATGAGCAGCAGACCCAGGATTCAAACCTAGACCTTCCTGCCTCTAAACCTCACTTTTTTTTTTTTTTTTTTTTTTTTTTTTTCTATTGTTTGCTATTATTCCTGAGAAGCCAAGGGATTCATGTCAGCCTGGTGGTCTGTGTTTAGGAGTGGAATATTAGGATTCATTCAGTCAATCAATCAATCATTCATTCATTCATTCATTCATGTGTTCATTCATTCAGTTAACCAGTGAGAACTAATTGAGTGGCTACTGTGTTCCAAGCTCCATGCTAGACCCCAGGGACCAACTGTGAAGCAAAAGCCACTGTTGCTGCCCTCATGGAATTCACATGCTAGTGGAGAAGAGGGATCATAAGTAAATCAGCAAAGACAGTGTTTCCCTGCTGAGTTAAACATCAGGAAGAAAATATCAGGATGAGGAGAGGGTACCTAGGATGAAGAGGCATCTAGGGAGGGGATTTAGGAAGGCTGGACCAGGGAGATTTCCGCTGCCTGCCTCTGCCTTTCCAGGCTGTGGGCATGGGAGGAGATCCTCGTAGCTCTCACCTCAGAAAAGGTCCCAATATCTTCTGGGGGTTTTGAACCTGAGACGAGCCCCTCTAAGCAGCTCAGATTCCCAGCTCCCTTTTTCATCTGACTCCCTGGATGACTGCTTAGCTTTCAAGGCAGCCCCCAACTGGGGCTAATCTGAAATAAAAGTTTTTATTTATCTAGCTTGATACCTGGTGCAAGGTTAAATCATACAAGAGAAAAAGCAATAAAGGAGAAAGATTAAGCGTAAGGCACTGTCTTAGGCATGCCCTTTTGCAGTATGGCTACAAAGACATTAAGCCTGAAGACGCCCACAAGTCCACATCGCTGTTTCCTTGTCTTTCTGGGCTCAGCTTAGCTGCTGCTGGAGCAGGAAGGATGGCAGAACACGGTGGGGGCTGCAGGAGGCAGACCCCCTGGGGTACCCTGCAGAGATGGTGAGCGGCCAGATGGATTTCTAGTTACTCAGTCCGTCAGCCACCTCCCACCCCACGCAGCTCTGATTCATGGCTTCCCCGGGGAAGAAAAACATTGACATCTGCACCTACGTTTCTATCAGTGTGTCCATGTCATCAGTATTTATTATGTGCCTGCCACAGGCAAGACACCCTGGGGAGAGAGAGCAGGCAAGAAACCTTCATCACAATCCTTTCCCGCAGTCAGCCTGGGCTCAAATCTCAGGTGACCTTGAGCAGATTATATCCACCTGTGCCTCAGTTTCCTCATCTGTAAAATGGGAATATTCATAGGGTTATTTTAAGTGTCAGATGAGTTAGTACAAGTAAAGTTCTCAAAACAGTGCCTAACACATAGTAGGCACTCAAAAACGTTATTATTATTTATTATTATTGTTGGCATTGAAAAAATTACACTCTAGTTGACAACAAATGCAAACAAGAAAAACAATGCCTGGATTCCTCAGCCTGTACGTATCAATGGGGTCTCTAAAAATCCAGATTTCACTGGCTCATGGCCTCCCTCCATGTCTGTATAACTTAAGACTTCAGCTTTCTGTAAAATCCCCACCAGATGTTGCAGAGGATCCTACAGGGTATGGAGGAGACAGTTCCCCTGTGCTTTCGAATTACCCTGCCAGCTCTCCTGCCCCCATCCCTCCGGGTGTCCCTGCACCAAGCCACTAGAGGTGGATAAATCACCAGGCCCCTGCCGTAGGCACCCTCTCTAGCCCCTGAAATGGCCCAGCATCCCCTGGACACCCCATGACCCTGGAGCCAGAATGGATTGCGGGCTCTTCCCTCTGCTGCAGACTGCACTTGGGATCTGGGTCCCACAGCCCCACTGCCTGAGCCCTGTGCATGGCATGCCTCTCCCGACTCCCACGCAAACAGCTCCCTCAGCTCCAGCCTGCAGCCCTTCCCTTGGTAGGGCCAGGAAGGGCCATGAGGACACCATGCCATCCTCCTCACCCATCTTTGCTATAGAGCTCGTGCTTTAAAGCAATTTTTTTAAAAGAAGGGAAGGAAGGGAAAGGAGGAGGAGAAAAGAAAGGAATAAGAAGAGAAGGCTTTCTTTTAGCCAAAATGTCAGCTTACTGAAAACCCACCCACCCATTCTCCAGTCATGTCCAGTATAGACCCTAGAGAGAACCAACTGCATGAGTAATTCATGGTGGGTACCTGAAGCGTGGCCTATGTAATATATACTTTGGGAGATTCTGAAAGGGTTCGTTCTCTCCAGGAAAGGCAGTCCTTGAAGAAGGATGTCGGTTGATGGTGAGGAAGAAGCGTTGCTGCCGTCAGGGTAGGGTGTGAGCACAAACTCAGGAGACCCTACCCCAAAGCCCTAACATTCTCTTGCAGGTTGGGACTTACATTAAGAAAGGTTCGAATGCCAGACTAGGGAGTAATAATGATGTCATAATAATAGCTACCACTTCTTGGATGTGTGGGAACGGATCTAAATGCTTTACCTACATCAACTCCTTTAATCCTCCCAATAACCCGACGAGACTGTCCTCTTATTGTTATCCCCATTTTAGAGAGGAGGAAACTGAGGCCCAGTTGCCCAAGGTTTCATGGCTGGTGGGTGGTAGAGCCAGACACTGAACCCAGCAGGCTGGCTCCAGACCCATTTTTCTCCACGGCCCCCTGCTCTGAGTGTCTGAGCGGGCCGCCGCAGGCTGAGAATCCTGGGGTCCACCTCTGGACTTGGCTGCATTTCCTGGGCTCCTCCGCCATCGCTCTCTCTGCCACTCTGTCAAATGCTCTGAGTCAATTAACTGGCTGCCCCCATTCAAATATTTGACCAATATCCTGGAAACAGAGATTTCAGAGCAGATATTTTCAGACATTCATTGAAGTGAACAAACATTCTGGCACAGAATGAAATTATTGCTCAACATCTGATTGTGCTGGGCTGTGCCCCCATCCCAGCCTCACTCTCCCCACCACTTGAAGGCATTCCTTTTTGGGGGCAAGGTGGGTGGAATCGGGCTGCTTCTCTCTAGCTCACTGCCCCTCCTACCCCTTTCAACTGCCAGTACGTGAGGATCCCCCCGCCTCTGCCCTGTAGGATCATATCGTTCAAGCCCTTTTGAATTCTTGAAGGCAGATGCTGAAGGGCACTTCACAATGACGTCTGACAGACCAAGGGTTATTTTAAAGGGGCTGGTGACTAGTTTTTCTTCATAATAACAGTGGTAGTCCCAAATGTCAGCAAAACCAATTCAGTTGAGACTGAAAGGAGCATTTTGCAAATGAGGATTTGAGTCCCTGGGATGCTTTCAGTCCTCTTTAGGAGTCTGTAGGAGCTGGGCGTGGTGGCATGTGCCTGTAGTCCTAGCTCCTCCGGAGTCTGAGATAGGAGAATCACTTAAGCCCAGGGGTTCGAGGCTGCAGTGAACTAAAATGGCCCCACTGCACTCCAGACTGGGCAAAAGAGTGAGACCCCATCTCCAAAACAAAACAAAAAACAGTCTCTAGGGACTGGAGAATTGGCCATTCATGACTCAGCAGGTGGTTGGCAAGGTCTTAATGTGCCAGCTTCCACACAGGGTGGTCTTGAGGAGACAGACAAGACTATATAATGGAAACGGAAAATGTAAAACCATGCCACCAGGAAGCTTGAGGGTTCACTACAGAGGTAAATGGATGGGAAGTCACTCCTCCATCACAGCATTTGCTGAGCGGCTGGTGCTGTCAGTGAGTTCCTGGAGGAGATGAGAGGAGGCCGAGAGTGCTGAGGGCTGGGGCAGGGGCGAGAATAGCAGCTTCACCCGAATGCTGCTTCCCCAACTGTAAGATGATACCCCCAAGGGATGATTTTAAGTGGTGCATGGGTGGGATGTGAAATAACATTGAAACACACAAAAAGACAGTTATTCCCTTCTTGATTCTCTTACAGAATTTCCCTTTCTGTCCTTTCTATCCAAGAAAGGGTTCAGTTGGGTGCTCATGTGTTTAGCATCTCTTCAGCTGGGCTCATGTCCCCACTGGACACAAGAGAGCCACTGGAACCTTCAGAGGCCGAGCTGATGCAGCTAACCCTGAAGGCAAACTACACAGGCTGATTTCCCCATGTTACAGCCATGCTCTACACATGGCTGATGAACTGGTTCCCCACGTGTGATACTCTTAAAGAATTTTTTTAAGGATGATGTTTAAAGGAAAAAAAATAAATCAAATTACAGAAAACTACTAAACAAATAATAGTAGAAGTTTCATACAAATATAGCAGAAATTGGGAGGATGGCACCCACATGACTGAAGATCAGGCAATGCTGATGTAGGAGTCATCTTGACTTGGGCCTTTGCTTGGGTGACTTTCCTTCTGAGAGTCACCTCAATGCAGGTGACGGGCTCGGAACAGCCCCTGTCCCAGGGCAGGCACTCGGGAGATGCCAGCCCTCTGTTGGATGGAACAGCTCTTGGAAATCGGGTGCATTAGCGCCCACATGGCTATGTTATTGGCACTGCTGCTGGGACGGAGGGGTGGGTTGATGAGGTGTTGAGGAAAGCATCCCAAGCAGGAGAGGCTGAGATGAGCAAAGGCTTGGAGGGAGGACCAAGGGACATTTAAAGGACAGTGGACAGATCAACCAGGCTGCAGAAAGGGAAAGATGGAAGATGATTTGAAGGGTCTTGGACCAAGCTAAGGAGTATGGATTGTTCCTTTCAGGGCATCTGTCTTTGCAAGAACCCAAGAGCTCTCAGGAGCTGAGGAAAAGAGGCTTGCTGTGAGGCTCAGTTTTCCCATGGGCATCCTGAGCTGAGCCTTCTCAGCGTCAGGTCTCCTGGCTCAGGAACTAGGAACCAAGCTTGGATGTTTTCTCCTTTCCTACAGCATCTGTATTCATGAGGACCCTTGTGATTACATTTGGGGCCCACCCAGACAATCCATGCTAATCTCCCGTCACAAGATCCTTAATCAAACCACATCTGCAAAGTTTCCTTTGCCATGTAAGTAACATGCAGAGTTTGCAGGGTTTTGGACCTGGATGCCTTTGATGGCCATTCTTCAGCCCACCACAGCATCCATGCCCTCTCTAAGTATCTGCCTCTCTTCACTGGCTCTCTCGTGGTCTCACCTGGGCCGTGATGACCACACTGCCTCTTCTTGGCACTGTTCTTGAAATGCCCTTTCAGCTGCTGTCTCAGCTGCCAAGCACCTCTGTACTCTAGTTATCCCATTCTGAGTTTTCTAGATGGGTCAGATTGGCCAGCTCACCACCACAGCAGTGTCCACAAGCCGTGGGGAGCTGGTAGCCTGAGATGCTGTCCCCCAGGCAGCCAGTACAGAAGAGGATGGTGGGGCCATATGTGGGGCAGGCCCCAAATACATCTGGTACACTTTCAAAGGCAGACAGACCCATGGGACAAAATAGAGCTCTTAGAACCAGACCGAGATATAAATATGGGAACTTGTTATATGGTAAAGGTGGCACCACAAATCACCGAGGAAAGGATGACTTGTTTAGTGGCAGGTATTTGGAAAACTAGCTCACCACATGGAAAAAAATAAAGCAAGATCCGTACCATACGCCATATACCAAGGCAGACTCCAGACGGATTCAAGACCTAAATGTGGAAGGTAAAATATAAAGCTCATAAAAGGAAATGTGGGGGTATATTTTCGTGACCTTGTAGTAGGAAAGGACTTCTCAGCGCCCCCAGAGACATGCCATAGAAGACAAATTGTTCTACATCAAGGGAGTTCCAATTCAATCAGAATATATAGACTAAGTTAACTGCCAATGATATATAGGGAGATTTTTGCAACAATTAAAACCAAGGAACTAATAGCTAGCATATATAAGGAATTCCTGCAGATCAAGAAGAAAAAGCTGGGAAATCCAACAGAAAAATAAGTAAAGGATATTAATAGAGTAGGAAACCCCGATGACTGGCGGATACATGTAGAGATGCTGAAACTGACTAGAGATCAGGGAAATGCAAATGGTAACTGCAGTAACTGACCTCTTCACACCCCACGTCGACACAGGAGCCAAATCCTCCCTGTTTTTGTATGTCCTGCAAGCTGAGAATGAGTTTTAAAGATAAGCACTTTTAGGCCTGGTGCGGTGGCTCACGCCTGTAATCCCAAAGCTCTGGGAGGCCAAAGCAGGTGGATCACTGAGGCCAGGAGTTTGAGACCAGCCTGGGCAACAGAGTGAGGCCCCATCTCTACAGGTGTGGTAGCCCATGCCTGTAGTCCTAACTACTTGGGAGGCTGGAAGGATTGCTTGAGCTCAGGAGTTTGAGGTTACGGTGAGCTACGATCATGGCATTGCACTCCAGCTTAGGTGATAGAGTGAGACCTTTTCTCTTTAAGATAAAAGAAAAATAAGTAGTTGTGCCGTTGATCTGAGGGTAGTAAATATGATCTGTGAACTCTAGTTAAGCAAAGTGTTATCCCCCGCCACAAAAAATTCCATTCTTCTCATTAGCAGGACTGCAGTATAAAAAATTGTGCCCAATTATTACTATATTTTGAATTCATCAAAAATTTTTGTGGAAATTTGTTTTCTCTCTTGTGCCAACATAATGTCCTCTATTTGGCCTCTCGCCCTGCAAAGTTTGAAATATTCACTATGACCTTTTGAAAGAAAGTTTGCTGACCCCCACACACTCTGCGTCAGTTAGAAGCCACATGCGATTAGGTTGAACCACATACAGTCACCATTTTTGTAGGTCAAAATGGTTCAATGTCAGCAATTTCTTCTGGCTCAAATTCATAGATATATATATACAACAAAATAGACGAATATTTAAAACCTAGCATTGAGAATTTATAAAAGAAATAGAACTTATAAAAGACATAGAAAGGGATAACATAATACCATTTCTGTAAGATAAAATAAAGCAGATGGGGCGCAGGGGCTCACGCCTGTAATCCCAGCACTTTGGGAGGCCAAAGCGGGTGGATCACCTAAGGTCAGAAGTTCGAGACCAGCCTGGCCAACATGGCAAACCCCGTCGCTACTATAAATACAAACATTAGCTGGACGTGGTGGCACACACCCATAATCCCAGCTGCGCTGGAGGCAGCCGGGGAGGTGGAGGTTGCAGTGAGCTGAGATCGCGCCATTGTGCTCCAGCCTGGATGACAGAGCAAGACTCAGTCTCAAAAAAAAGAAAGCAAACAATAGTAACAGTAGATAATGAGAATACGTGCTTATTCAGAGACATGTTGGAAAGTGATTGTTTTGGAGAAGAGGAAGAGTGGAAGAAGGGTAAAGAGGAAGCCCAACTGTAACATTTACTAATGTTTATTGAGTAATTGCCATGTGCCTCGTCCAGCTTTCAGCCACTCCCAGGTGTTAACTCATTTACTCCTCGCAGCACCCTGATGAGGAGGGTGCAATCATTGTGCCCACTCTACAGATGAGGACACCCAGCTCAGAGAGATTAGGTAACTTGCCAAGGCCACTCAGCTTGTAATTGTCAGAGTCAGGATTTGGACCCAGGCAGTTTTGGCTCCAGTTTGGGGTATCAGATCTAAGTCCAGTGATGTGAATACAGGTCAGAGGTGTGAGGGTGCACCCAACATATCTGAAAAAGCAAACTCCCCTTTAACTAAATCCTGCACCCACCCCTGCCCACTCCATGCTCAGGAAATCCCTAGTGTTCCTTATTCACTTGCTTCTCCAGGATGCAGAACACTTACCTCAGCTCTGACCACACTATGAGAGTGAGGAATAGGGACCCTGGCCCTGCCTTGGCCCAGCCCGGAGTGATGGGCCATCTTACCCACAGGACAAAGTTACTGACGGGATGTGCCCGGAGAAATGGCTCTGGCATTAATATACTGAGATATCAGCCAAGGGCTTAGGATCACATAGGTCCAAGTTCAAATCCTAGCTCTGAGTTCAGCTGGCTGTGGGGGCCTTGACAAATCAGTTCTGTAAATAGAGTTCAAAACACCTACCTCGATGAGGCATTGCACAGCACGGTACCTGGCATACAGTAAGTGAAGGGTAAATGACTATCGATCACAAGTTCATTGACATCACCTAGGGAAAATAACGGCTTTTCATTGTACCATCTTGAAAGAAGCACTTGGGAAAAGCAAGGAGGAGCCTCTGCCATCCTATTTCTCTAATTAGTCTGCCTGTTCCCTTCTTACCCGTAATACCGATCTTTCTATATCCCTCCTCTCCTTAAAAACTTATCTTCGCACTCACCTCCCCCAGGAAGCCTTCCCTGACCACCCACTTGCATCATCTATTTAACTGACAGTAGCAAGTTCATAATTTCCATTCTTTTTCTTTTTTTTTCCTTTTTCTTTCTTTTTCTTTTTTTTTTTTTTTTTTTTTTTTTTTGAGGAGAGCTTCACTCTTGTTGCCCAGGCTGGAGTATACCTCTACCTCCCAGGTTCAAACGATTCTCCTGCCTCAGCCTCCTGGGTAGCTGGGAATCACAGGCATGTGCCATCGCACCCGGCTAATTTTGCATATTTAGTAGAGGTGAGGTTTCACCATGTTGGTCAGGCTGGTCTCGAACTCCCAACCTCAGATGATCCGCCCACCTTGGCCTCCCAAAGTGCTGGAATTAGAGGCATGAGCCACCGTGCCCGGCCACTCCGTTCTATTTCTAATTCGGAATTTCATGCTCACTCCACCATCCCTGGACCCCATGCCCAGGACACTGTCACCTCTGGCATGGCCACCTGGTGGGTCTGGGGTTCACAAGCATTTGTCTCTTCGACATTCTTTCCCTTCCCCCCCTTGGTAACCACTGAATCCCTGGCAATTCCAGGTCCCAAATCCACGGTCCTTGCAACCCAGAAAGGAGCCATCCTTTCCCAAGGGGGCATCCCAAGCATCTGCAGGGGCCTTCCCCTGTTATCTGCCCTCAAGACAATGCTCTGCAGGAGGTGTACCCTGAGAACACAGAGGCCCAGCCTCGGTGTGGCCTACCTGGGACTGCCCAGGTTGTGCATGGCACT
This sequence comes from Cacajao melanocephalus, assembly GCA_963573385.1. Lineage (NCBI taxonomy): Eukaryota > Metazoa > Chordata > Mammalia > Primates > Pitheciidae > Cacajao > Cacajao melanocephalus. The sequence continues at coordinate 115,922 of CAUYLG010054739.1, read as the reverse complement.
GCCAGCAGTTGGCATCAAGCCACCCACATCCAGGCCCTTTCTCTCATACCTGAGCCACATTCAAGCCCAGAGATGACCATGTGACTCCAATGTCCCTCCTGTGAAATCCTTCTCTTTCCCTTACCTCTCCAGGGAAACTGAAGCCCGTACCAGCTGACTTTCCTCCATGGTCCGTGTGACTCAGAACTGCTAACTGGGGCTTGGCTCTGGGCAGACCCCTCTATGATTAGCACTGATTTTCCCTGGAAGAGTGGCGCCTTCTGCCTGGCCTTGCTCGCGGTGGTGGGAGGCCCACACCTCAGCAGCAGGGAGAGACTGGCCTACAGGGAGAGAAAAAAAAGCCCCTTGAACCCTACTTTGTTTTTTTTGCAGCCGTTATCAGGATGTCAGTGGGATCTCACACAAGGATATCATGCAAGGCCCTCTCTAGAGGTTGCATCTTACGCTTACAACAAGTATATCAATATCCCCATTTCACAGATGAGGAAACTGAGGCTCAGAAAGGTAACAACATGTAGGGTCATGCTAGGCCAAGAAGTGGCAGAGCCAGGATTCAAACCCAGATCTACATGAGTCTAAAGTCCTCAGGCACCACCCTGCCTCATTGGATGGTCATGACAACCCTGTCATGTGCAGACCCTGCCTCTACTATTTCCACCATACAGATGGTTAAACTGAGGCTCAGGGAGCTCAGGAAACTCAAGGCCATATGATTGGTGAAGTGGTGAAGTGATAGATGCTGGCTGGCCCCTGACCCAGGCTTTATTCCATCCACTGTACACAGACCCTTCCCTTCCACACCAGGACCCCTCTCCCTCCAGTGTGGCAGCAGGAGGGGTAACAGGAGAGGAGCCGAGGGTAGCGTTGCCCTAGACTGACATGAGAAGCAGATGGGAATGGGTCACAAAGTTGTAGGATGGGTCATGAAGGGCCAAGTTGCAGAAAGTGCTAGAAGCCAGATAAGTCTTGCCATGTTGGACAGGAGGGAGCTCGTAGGATCTTACAGGAGGAGTGAAGTGCAGAACTGACACTCCACCATGCCCCTTGCCCAGCCCGCCCCAGGTCCCACCTCCCAGCCCCGTCCCCACCTCCCCGCCACCCGGCGCTCTCTTCCTCCCACCCTCCCTCCCAGGTTGAGGGACATTGGGCCGCTGAGGTCAGGTCTTTGTTTGAAGGACAGATAATTAATCTGACAAAGTAATCCCCAGCACACTCTGGCAGATTTATGGAGATCGCCTCTGTCCCGGGAACTCTGCCTCATCATCTTTCATTTCTCAGGCAAAGCGAGTGACTTGTTATATCATAGGCCCCACACCAATAGGAATTTCATTTAGGGGAGTTTTCCAGGTGGAAGGAGATTGATAACCCAGGACTAGGCAGGAACCGACGGCAGTCCTGGGGCTGGGAGGGTGGGGAGGAGAGCAGGCATCGCCACCTCCTCTGTCCCCCTGCTGGTCCTCATCTTTCTCTCAACATGGTCCTGGTTTCATGGACCCCCACCTGTTACAGGCCACATGGACCCGGATATCATCCAGTCGAGCCTTTTCAAGCCCCAGATGAGAAAGCAGAGGCCCCGGGCATGAGAGAAGGATGGTTTCCCAGCCAGCTCTTGGGGCTACTCTGCCCCAGCTGTCCCCATCATTACTTCTCCCTCCCCACCCCACACCTCATCTGCCCTAAAGCTGCCACAGGTACAGGGCTGTCAAGGGCAGGGGCAGGGGCTCCTCAGAGCCTGCTTCACAAGGAGGCCCCTTTCGGTGTAGGAGGGTAGTAGGGGTTTGCAGGACCTGGCAGTTCATTCACCAAACATTGAGGAAGGACGGCCGTGGCCCCGGTCAGGGTAGTTGCTTCTGGTCTATTGGCTCTGCCTTTAGCTTGCTAGGCAGTTTGGGGGCTACCATTGTTTACCTTTGCAATACAGGAGTTTGGGCTCATTTGATCACTCATAAATATTTATCAGGTACCTCTTGTGCTCACTGCTAGGGATAGGGCCACGAACAGGACAAACTGTCACCTTCAGAGCCTCTCTTCCAACACACTCTGTGACATCCGCACTCCCGCCCTACCCCACCCTCAAAGGCGGGGTGGGCCCAGGCTGTGGGCCACTAGGAAGGGAGGGGAAGGCCTGGGCACAGCGCAGAGAGCAGGGGTTGGCGTGGCAACGTGTAGGCAGGCACCAGCACCAGCCTTGCCAACTTGGCAGCTCCACATCAGCAGGGACCATGCACGGCAGGGCTGGCTCCTTCCTGGGGCTCCACTCGGCCCTCCGTCATTAAAACCATAAGTCATCTTCCAACGGGAGCCTGCAGGCTGGGGAGGCCACAGCTGGACTTGCTTGGGGCTTAGTGCTGGGAGAGAGAGAGAGTACATCTGGGCAGAGGTTTGTAGAGAGAGCTGAAGATCAAAGGCTGCCCTCCGTTCTGGCCTAGGCTGGGGGCAGTGTTTGGGCTCTGAGGCTCTGCTTGGTGCCAGGGGCAGTGTCAGGAGCTTCCTCCACAAGCAAAGAGTTTACTTCCTCTTTTCTATGGTGCCGAGAACCTCAGGCTTGCAAACACCCCAAGTGATGCCATCCGTCTCCAGCAGGACCCTTTGCTCCGGTCCCCCTGTAGGAGGGTCTATACCCAGAGCTTGGAGTCGGGATGCTATAGGGTGTTCACTGCTCTGGGGTGTTCCCAGAGAGTCTGCCTTCCCTCCAAGAGACTAGGGGTCTGTAACCCAAACCAGCTGATGGGGAAGGAGGCAGGACCAGGAGCCCCTGTAATTGAGAAGGACACCAGGCCACCCATCTGTAGGGTGGCCCAGGGGGAAAGACCCAAAAGTCACCCTGTAACTTCTCTTTTTCAAAAAAGCGGTCAGAGGCTTTGGAAAGATTTGGGTTGTGGAGCCTCCTCTGTGGTCAGAAAGGCAAGGACGTCTCTCTTTTTCCTGTGTCTCGCTTGCTCAGCAAAAGTTTCTGCCTGTGTGAGCCAAGGGATGGGAGCGTCTTGGGACATCCCTCCCTATCTGGCTGGGCTCATTCATCAAGCATTCTCTGAACGCCTACTTGGTGTGGGGCACTGGGCCAGGGGCTTGGGACATAATGTGACATCTGGGGCTGAGCCTCCAGCTGGGAGGATGAGGGCATTATGCAGGCAGGCTGCCGGGATGAAACGGCCAACCACTCACCCAACCCCACATCCCAGGCCAGGACCCCTGGCCTTTGTCAGAGAAGCAGGGCCAAGTTCACTGGCAAATGTGAAATATGAAATATTTAGAAAAGTACAGAAACCGATACAGCACACTCCTATGTATTCACCACCCTGATAACATTTGTCGACATTTTGCTGTATTTGCTTTGGATCTTTTTTGCTCTTCGTTTTGTTCTTGTTTAAGAAATGGAACATTGCAGGTATCGTCGACACCTTTTCTCTTCTTTCCATTATCTCAGAGGTCTGTTCTATGAGCACTGAGCAGAAAAGGCAAAAACCTCCGATGCTGATGTTGGCTTCAAAAATGGCATCCCTGACTTGAATATGGACTGTGTCTTAGGTGACATTGAGGAACCATTAATTTTGTTTAGGGTGAAAATGGCATGTTTTGTTGCAGTTTTGAAAGTCCTTATGAGAGATGCATGCAGTATTTAAAGATGAACTGGAGTTTGCTCTGATAACACCATGAAAAATTGGTAGTGTTGAGGGGGATGATTTTAAGATAAGATTGGCAAAAGTTTGATGACTGTTGCATCTGGGTCACGGGTACAGAGAGCTTCATTGTGCTCGTCTCTACATTTGTGTTTGTTGGAAATTTTCCATGGTAAAAATTGTATGTGTGGTCATCAGCTGCTCAAAGCTTACCATAGAGCCACATCTGCCCTGTGGCCTAGACGGGCACCCAGACCTGAGCCCGATTTCTGGTCCACCCATCCGATGCCAGTTCTGCCTCTAACTTGCTGTGTGTTGTTGACCAAGTTACTTCTTATCTCTGAGTCTCAGTGCTCCAGGGGTTGAAGGAAAAGTTGGAACCTGTTAGGCTTTAAGCATCTTTCCATTTTCCACCTCTGACACTTGACATATCTAACTTGTATGCTCAGAGGCTCCACTGGAGGGAAACTGTGGGAACAGCCCCATTTAAACCTTCAATTTCTTTTTTTTTTTTCTGTCTTTTTTTTTTTTTTCTTTTTCTGAGACACAGTTTAACACTTTTTGCCCAGGGTTGAGTGCAATGGCGCAATCTCAACTCACTGCAACCTCCGCCTCCTGAGTTCAGGTGATTGTCCTACCTCAGCCTCCTTAGTAGCTGGGATTACAGGTGTATGTCACCACGCCCGGCTAATTTTGTACTTTTAGTAGAGACGGGGTTTCACCATGTTGGTCAGGCTGGCCTCAAACTCCTGACCTCAGGTGATCCACCTGCCTTGGCCTCCCAAAGTGCTGGGATTACAGGCATGAGCCACCACGCCCAGCCACACCTTCAATTTCTCCAGTGGGCTGCCCCACTGACACTTCAGGAGACCAGCTTTGCCAAAAAGGTCTGCAGTCAGATAAGTTAGAGAGACACCACATCACAGTTTCCTTGTGCTGGCAAGTCACGATGCCCATGAGCACATTAAAGGCTCTGACAAGTCCTGCAGTGAAGATGGTTGTTGAGCATTTCCCAGATTTATTTAACCACAGAACTTTTAAAAGTTGACCTTCCCCAGACCGTATGATATCAGAGTTCCTGGGGAAACCCTGGCCTTTCTGTTTTCAGGCTGGGGACTCCTGCTCTGTAAGACAAATTTGCCATCTTTTCTTGTAAGCATGATGACTCTGACTCATACTCAGTAGAACCCGAGATGTTTGATATTTTCCACATTGCTGGGTGGGTTTGTGCTTAACCAAATCTGTAGTTTTTTTCCTTCAGTCGTCCCCTGACCAGAAACATCTGCTTTGATGTTACACTCTGAGTCACTGACCCAATGCCGGAAAGCCCTCCAGCATTAGGAAACTGGGCTTGGCACAGTCTGCAGCCTTTCTGGTGGAGGCTTCTAGAAGCATTATTTCTCAGGAGAAGTAGGAGAAAGAATATAGGCTTTGTCATTACAGGCCATGGGTTCAAATCTCAATGCGACCACTTACAAGCCTTATGACTCTTTCAGCTCTGTCCCCAGTTTACTAATTAATGAGGTCTAACATTATTGAGCATTTGTGACGTGCTGGACACTGTGCTGAACCAAGTAGGCTTATTACCTGCTTCTATCCTCACATCAGCCCTGTAAGACAAGAATTACTCCTCCCTAGGCCAGGTGCAGTGGCTCATGCCTGTAATCCCAGCACTTTGGGAGCCGACGTGGGTGGATCACAAGGTCAGGAGATCGAGACCATCCTGGATAACACAGTGAAACTCTGCCTCTACTAAAAATACAAAATAACTAGCCAGGCATGGGTGCCTCCAGTCCCAGATACTCAGAAGGCTGAGGCAGGAGAATGGCTTGAACCCGGGAGGTGGAGGTTGCAGTGAGCCGATGCGCCACTGCACTCCAGCCTGGACAACAGAGCAAGACCCTGTCTCAAGAAAAAAAAAAATGACTCCTCCTCCCCTTTTATGGTTAATGAAGTGAAACAAAAGCCCAGAGAGGATAGATAACTTGCCCACCATCACAAAGCTAGTGAGAAGTAATGCTGAGGTTTGAACCCTGGTCCTAGCCACTGCAATATCTGCCCCTTTCAAAAAAATCAGATCTCCCATGGCATCTTGAAACTGAAAAAGTCCTGAGAATTTCCAGGTTCCCTGAATCACCAGATCCTGAACCCCATCCATCAGGGCCGCCTGGGAGGGTAAAGAGGTACTGGGTACACTGGACTCTACACCCCGTCATCTGCTTCAGCCAGGGCAGCTGTTTTTGGCTATTTTATATACTTTGTGTACAATTTTGTCTGATAAAAGAATCTGCTACTGAAACAAAGACATTTGAAAAACCACAGCCATAGAAAAGTCCCCTCCTTTTTAAACAGGGCAGAACCATAAGGCCCAGAGAAGTGAAGTGACTGGCCCAGGGTCACAGCTGTCTTCTGAGCTCCAGGCAGGTCTCTGTGCCCTCTTCAGGCATCGGAGCAGGGCCTGGGCTGTAGGGGCTCTGCAGCCCCCAGGGGCTCCTCAAGGTCAGTCATCGGGGCTGCTTCTGCCAGCTGGTGGCCAGTTTCTATGAAGATAACTGTGTCTGAGGCTGGCTCCCTGAACCTCGTCCGACCACATCTATTTCTGGGCTGCAGAGTCCTGACGGAGCACAATTTGCTTCATAAATTACCCGGCTCAAGGTGTGTGTGATGGGTTCTCCTTCCACAGATTTGAAAGTCATTCACTCTGGAACTTGCAGCACTTGGGGCGGGAGGGCGGGGGCAGCCATGGCACTGTCGGGATTAGCATTCACGGAGGAAAGGTGGCAGGGAAGCTGGAGAGGGCTCGGAGAATCAGTGAGAGCTGCTCTGTGCCAGCTCTGTCCTCCCCGCAGCCCCAGGAGGCAGAGTCTGTCAGTGTCCCTATTTGGCAAGTAAGGAAACTGAGGCTCAGAGGCGCAGTCACTTGCCCGAGGCCACATAGCTAGAAGTAGTGGAGCTAGAATTTGAACTCAGTACCCTCTGAGGCCTACACTGCTTCCACATGATCTCAGTGATGCGAGACAAAGGACTGAACAGATGGCAGTTAGAGGGAGAGGCTGGACCCCGGGCAGTAGGATTGGAAGGGAAGGTTCAGGAGCAGCAGGCCTCTCTGTTTCACAAACTTCAGGGTGCACCTGTCACTGCCATTGCACCCCACCGTGCCCCACCCTGCCCCACCCTGCCGGTCTTTTCTGCTTAACGTCATCCAGTCTGCAGCACTGCACAGCTCCACCTGCCCCAGGCACGTGGTTCACCATCTTTGACGCATCCCAACATGGGCTCAGCACTTTACAGTTTCTAAAGCATCTTCAGATTCCTTATCTCACTGAGCCTCTAAACAGCCCTGTGAGCTGGGGAGGTATTCTCACCTCTAAAGAGGAAACAATCTCTTGTGGAATGTCCACAAGCCCCACATTATGAAACTTCTCTCTGGAATTCACACCCACTCCTGGATGAGTTCTCCAGTCGGCTTCTTCGTACCTGTGCTTTGTCCTTCCCTGGGGGTGACCAATCTTCCCCTCTTAGACAGTGGGTTCCCTGAGGGTATGACCCACCCCATGCCTGGCCCAGTGGTAGAGAGGTGGTCTCTGGTGTCCCCATTTCTCGAGAAGCCCCATCCCTGGGCCCATCTTTCCCATGTCCTGTTGCTGGATTGGAGTCAGAGGAGGGGGTGACAGCACACCAGGATGACAGACAGCGCGTGCCCCTCCTCCCGCCATGAGCCTTCTTCTCCTTGGGTATCTGATCACCGTCCTCTTTGTTTTCTTAAGAGTCTCCCCGGCTCCTTCCCACCTCGCCTTCCCTCCCTGGGACAAGGCCTTTCAGATCATCAAATATCAAACGCTGCTTATGCGCAGACTGAGATGGCTTTATCGGGGCTGTAAATCTCCTTGTGCCCCGACCTCTCTTGAGTGCCAAGCCTTAGGTGAGTTATGTGGGCCCTGCCCAGTGGCAGGCAGAACAGGCAGCCCTCTGGGAAGCACAGGCTGGGGTGCCTGGGGCACCTTGGCTCCCACCCTTGGCCCAAGGAGAGACCCCAGTTGAGAGGAGGCATGGGTGTTTGGGCCCATCTGCCCCAGGCCTCAGAGGTAACCGGGTGCCAGGCAGGCAGCAGGGGGCCTCCTTTTTCTGCTCTCCTTTTCCTCACCTTGCTCACTTCCTGGCTAGACTCGGGCCCAGGGCTAAGGGAGCAGCAGTCCAACATGGGAGAGACAAGGCCTGTGGCAGCCGTGAAGGCTATGTGAGACCCAAAAGACCCAGGTTCTAATCCCAGCATGGCCACTCAGTAACCATGTATCCTTGGACTTACCACTTAACCTGACGGTGCCTCAGTTTCCTCATCTGATAAATGGGTAACAGTGTCAGCTTCACAGGGTATTTTGAGGATCCAGTGAGACTGTGCTTTGTGAACAAACATGTAAAGTGCTTGGTCAACAGGCAGAAACACACATCCTCCTCCTCTCTCAGGGGCAGGCAGCCGTGTGAACTAAGCCTGCAGTCTCTGGAGGCAGACAGGCTGGCCTGGAATTCTAGTTCTGCCACTGACCAGTGGTGTGACTTCAGGCAAGTCATTTAATATCTCTGTGCCTCCATTTTCTCACCTGTAAAATGGGAGTAACAGTAATAATGGAAGTCAGGCATGGTAGCTCATGCCTGTAATCTAAGCAACATGGGAGGCTGAGGCCGGGGGATACCTTGAGCCCAGGACTTTGAGACTGCAGTGAGCTGATTGTGCCGCTGCACTCCAGGCTGGGTGAGTGAGACCCTGTCTCTAAAAATAAAAATAAAAAAAGAATTTTAAAGCTAAGAGTGGAATAACAATGACGATGCCGTCATAGGGAGCAGCCTTGAGGAGTAACTGACTGATGCATATGAAGTGCTGAGCACCTCGCCTGGCACGCAGCGGCCCACAAGAAATGCCAGCCCTTGTTATTGCCCTTTTCTCACTGCCATCACTCAGTCCATGCCCTCATCACCAGCAGGCTTTCCTGCCTCCAGCTCACCCACTTCAGGAGCTCCTCCAAGCCAAACAAAAATCCAAACTGCTTGCCTGGCCTAAGAGGCCCCCTCCTGGCATCAGCCTCTCCTGACGGCTTCATATGGACTCTCTGCTCCTCCTGCCTGCTCCCCACCTGGGAAGCCATGGTCTCACCTCCATCCTTTTGCTCAGGCCAGCCTCCCCGGCAGGAGTGCCCCCTTCCTGCATACCAACCCCAGCCCTGCCCTCCAAGGCCCAGCTGAAGGAGCTCCTCTTCCTCCGGCCTCCTGCAGAATCCTCCAGGGCCCGGCAAGCTGCCCTGAGCAGGACTGGGCCCCTTTTTGGCACAGGTCGTGTTTCCTCATCTACACTAGATGCCGCTCGGAAGCAGAGACCTCACCTCTCCAGTGCCTCGCAGCTCCTCGGTGAGCAAACTCCTGTCTTCGTTCTGGCTGATGTAGCAAGACCAAGGCGGGAAAGGCCCCACCCTCAGAGAGATTAAATCCAGTGAATTGTTCATAATGGTGGTAATCCAGGGAGAGGAAGAACTATAAATTAAAACGAATCAGTTCTCAAAGCAGCCTGCATCTAGCACTATCTTGGAACACAAAGACACATGCCATCAAACACTAGAGATTGTTTTGGTGTGGTAAACTATACATAACATAAAATTTACCATTTTAATGTGTACAATTCCGCTGCATTAATTACATTCACAGTGTTGTGCAACTGTCACTAGTAGGAAGTTGCAGAACTTTGGGGATTATTTTTTAAAGGAACTTGTACTGATTTCTTTTTAAGAGAGAAAGACAACAAATGTAATTCAGGTCAATCAAAAGAGAAAGTTGAAATGACTGAAAAAATGGTTCTTCATTGGGGTGATGATGCCTCTCAGGGGACATGTGGCAATGTCTGGAGATTTTTTTTGGTTGTCACATCTCGGGGGGAGTGTTACTGGCATCCAGTGGGTAGAGGTCAGGAGTGCTGCTAAACAACTCACAGTGCACAGGACTGCCTCCCACAACAAAGAATTATCCACCCCAAATGCCATAGCGCTGAGTTTGAAAACCTCTGTTCTAGTGCTATCACTCACATCATCTGTGTTCACATTTTGCTAACATTTCATTCCTTTTTTCTATGCACACATTTTTTAAGCCAAAAAAAAAAAATTATGGAACCGTGCTGATCACTGCCCTTTTTTTTAAACACATCATAAACACATCTATTTTTTCAAGTTACAAGCATCTCTTCTACAATGTTTTAGTGGCTTGCTGCATTTCATATTATAACTTATTTAATGAATCCCCTATTGTTGGACATCTAGGTTATTTCCAGTTTTTCTAATTAAACAGCACGATGGTGAACATCCTGGTGCATTTCGTATCAGAACTGATTTAACGAATCCCCTATTGTTGGACATCTAGGCTATCTCCAGTTTATCTTATTAAGCAGCACTATGGCGAACCTCCTCGTGGCTGCATTTATGGGCACATCCATGATTATTCCGTTTGAAGATATTCTCTCCATTGCAATGTAAAGGTTTTTCAGGAAATAGAATCTGATTTCAGCCATAGTCCCTGGTGATGCCTTGCTGGTCCCCATCAAAATGTCCTCAGAGGACCTAGGAGCCACCCGTCTGAGGCTTTCCGTTTTACAGGGAGCCATGCACAGTGCACTGCTGTGGGTGGAAGAGTGTGGCTTGACCCTTAGCAAACTGGCATGATAGATTTCACTATCCGTGGCTACTCAAGATAATGCTTCATAAATTGGAGCCATTTATTAGCAAATTAATCAGGGTCCAGTTTGTAGCCTTATTAGGAAAGGTAATCATTCGTTGGTTTAAGTGAGCTTGATAAAAACTTGTTGTGTAAAATGCCTGTAAGACAAGCAGACTGCAGTTCACACCTACTTGAGGGACTGGAGTGTTGTCTTGCCCTGACTAGACAGTAAAACTGTAATTAACTGAGATGGCTCAGCTCAAACAAACATATCACTGTGGCTGCATCAGGAGGGTATTACGGCCCCAGCTGGAATTGCTAACTGGCTGATCCCTCCTCATGGGCCCTAGTGCAGTTGTGGTGTCTCTCTGATTTGTGACATCAGGAGTCACCCCAGTGTCGCTCTGCTCTGTAACCTTTTTTACCAGCCTCAGAGTGGCCCTCAGACATGCCTACTGTGGGCCATTCATCCATTCAGAAAGCACTGATTGATCACCTGGTAGGCATCTGCTGGGCACTTGGGGAAACCAGTGCTGCCCTCCTGGGGCTTACATTCCAGTAGGGAGAAACAGACAATAAGAAACAGATGGAAGAGAGGTTCAGAAAGTAGAGGCACTTTGAAAGAAATAAAAGAGGATAATGTAGAGAGAGCGACAGGGGTGAGGCTGGGGCGACTGGGGAGGCATCCGAGGAGTGACATTGGAGTAGACGCCCTAATGCATGCAGAGGAGATCTGCGGGAAGAGGCTCCGGGCAGCTTGGGGAGCCTTGGGGAGGGGCAGGCTTCCCCCCAACCCAGGGTTCTTATGCAGCAGCAGACTCTTGGCCGGTCCCCTCTCCTGGTTGAAAGCCGAGGTAACCCACACCGCTGGTTACCATATGTTGATGGTGGGGCTGCTGAATGCAGCCCAGCCCAGATGCCAACCACAATGCAGGCCCCTTTTGTCATCAGGCAGCTAAGTAACTATTTTTAATTCATAAGATGTCTTGCTCAAAGCCCATATCTCATACCGACCCCCCATTTTCATTATACAGTGATACAACTCTATACCAGTCAGAATGACATGGCTCCACTGGACAACAATGGGCCTGCAGGCCAGCCCGCCACAGAGGCCCGGGGATTAGGCTGCTCACACGCAGCTGCTGAATGGGCTATACCTGGCAGGGGGAGACAGGCAAGGCCAGGGGCCTCTGAATGGGACACAAACTCTTTGGCTTCCTGGAAGCTGAGTTTAATTCCTTGTTCTACCTCTCACTGCCTAGATGATCTAGTGCAGGTTATTTTTAACCTCTCTGTGCCTCCATTTCCTCCTCTGTAAAATGGGGATAGTGTATGTGTCTCAGGGGTTTTGTGAGAATGAATAAAAGACATGCATTGAAAACACTTTGTACAGTGCCCAGCACAAAGTAAGAACTCAGTCTGTGTTGGCCATTGTGGGGCAAGCCTCTCACAGTCCTGGATGAGAGGGGCCACAGCTGGGACTGGCTTGTTCTGATTCTGCTATTGCGAAAACAGGCATGGCCAGGTGTGGTGCTCACGCCTGTAATCCCAGCGCTTTGGGAGACTGAGGTCAGAGGATTGCTTGATCCCAGGAGTTTAAGACCCACCGGGGCAACATGGTGAAGCCCTGTCTCTTCAAAAAATACAAAAATTAGCTGAACACGGTGGTGTGTACTTGCAGTCCCAGCTACAAGGGAGGCTGAGGTGGGAGGATGTCTTGAACTGGAGAGGTCAAGGCTGCAGTGAGCTGTGATTGAGCCATGACACTCCAGCCTGGGTGATAGAACAAGACTCTGTCTCAAAAAAAAAGAAAGAAAGAAAAGAAAACAGGCATGGCAGGAAAGAAGAAAGCAAAGTGTGCACCTACTACGTGTCAGGCACCACAATAAGTGCTTTATGTACGTGATCACGCCTGATGCTCATGCAGCCTGATGCGGCAGGAGCTGTTATCCACACTTTACAGATGAGGAATTTGGCCCACAGGAATGAGTGGTTTGCAGGAGGTCGCACAGCTGGTAAGTGGTAGAGGTGTTGTTGGCACCTAGGTCTTTTTTACATCCTGCAAGTCTATGCTCAGTAGGTGGCCTCCTCCAGGGTATGGACGTAACAGACTCCAGCCACAGACTGTAACTAGAATAGAGACCATTGGAAGGAATGGAAGCACGTCCCAGCTCTGTTCCCTTCCCTGGGTGAGGTCCCTGACACTGGACCTAGGGAGGGCCAGGAGACCAAGTGAGAGGCCACAGGAGGAATCAGGGTCACACAGGTCATCTCGTCCAGCCTCCTGCCTCCATTCAGATACTGGCATTTAAAGAGATGGCTGCTCAGGGCCAGCTCCTAAGATCCCGAGCTCCTCATAAGCCATGGCTTTTTTCTTCTCTTCTCTCCCCTGCGGCCCCAACACAAGACTGGGCCCTAAGTATGCCCCTGCCTCTTACATACTGATTGACCCTTTAGAATTGCTGCAGAGGGAGGAAGAGAAACTTCAGGCCATCCAACAAATACGTAATGAGCGCTGTTCTGGGGACTGCCAGAGATAGCAGCATACGACCCCGGCCCTTATCCTCAAAGCCACACTGGGTCTCCGGGCATGAGAATTAGAGAAGCCCCACAGCACAGGCAGCTGCCTCATGAGTTAGCCCAGCACTCAAGGGCTCAGAGGAGCCAGAGGTGGCACAGCCTCCAGGCAAGAGATGCCAGTGGGCTTCCTATAGCAGGTGACACTGGACCTTCAGAAAAGGCAGCTCCCAGGGTTTTCCTTTAACTCTGAGAGCAGGAGAGCAGAGGCAGGATGCAGGGACTGCTAGCCCAGCAGAGCAGACAAAGCAATTGAAAGTCATCAGCCTGTGTTCCCGCACGCACCATCGGCCACTCACTAAAGTGCTTTTCGCCCAGACCCAGCTGCACTGTGGGTCAAGATGCTGCCGATGAGATAACAAGGGGACAAGATGTGAGAATGATGAGATTTGGCAGCAGGCAGGAGGGGCAATGGTGCAAGTGTGGGCAGGGGGTGAGAAGGGGATATAGCCTTCCAGCCTGGAGGAAGAAAGAGGTGGGGGGGATGAACCTAAGCTCCCCCTGCCCCCCGTGGCTCAAAGAGAGAGCTGCCCCCCACCCACATCGGACTTCTGCCCTCTGCTGCAGCCCCTCCCAGTCACTTCCCTCTCCCTCTCCCTCTCCTTTTGACCATCTGGAAAACAGCAGAAGCCCTTTGCTTGACTCTGCAGCGCCCTCTAGCTGCCACTTAGCCTCTCACCTTGTTTTTTTACAGCAAACTCTGGGCAGCAGCACCTGAGCATCTGCACTCGCTGTCCCCACATCCCTGCCCCACCGACCCTCAGTATCTTAAAGTCTAACTCTGGGGATGTCTGACCATCCAGTCAGTGGCCTTTGCCAGATCTTCCTCTTCCTGAGATCTCTGCTCAATCTGACCCTGCTGACCATCTCTTTCTTGGGACTGCCTCCTCCGCTGACTCTAGGCACCCAGCACTAGGCTGGTTTCCCATTGCCTCTCTGTCTCCTTCACTGCCTTCTAATGTTCCTGCTTATACTCGGTCCAATTATACATCGGCCATAAAGGCCAGCCTTGCCTGGTCCGCTTTTCCTCAGTGTCTGACGAATGTCACCGGCCCCATTGTGCTGACAGCTCTTGTCTTTAGCCTTACCTTCCCCCCCAGTCCCCATGGCGGCCACCTCTCTAGCTACCTGGAAGACATCACAACATGGACATTCTACAGCTATGTAAAACTCTACCAGGAGAAATTTATCTAGAACTTTCCAGAATGTGTAAGAACTCCCTCTTTTTTATTTTTAAGAGGCAGAGTCTCACTCTGTCACCCAGGCTGGAGTGTAGTGACAGGATCTTGGCTCACTACAACCTCCGCTTCCCGGGTTCAAGCAATTCTGCCTCAGCCTCCCAAGTAGCTGGGAGTATAAGCGCCTGCCACCACGCTCAGCTGATTGTTGTATTTTTAGTAGAGACAGGGTTTCACTGTGTTTGCCAGGCTGGTCTTGAACTCCTGACCTCAGTAATCCATCCACCTTGGCCTCCCAATATGTTGGAATTACAGGTGTGAGCCACTGCACCCAGCTCTAGGACTCCTTCTTGAGGAATAAGCGGCTTTGTCGACAGCCCACTCTGTGAAGGGTGATGGCCTCTTATTTGCCTCATCCCATTTCCTTGCCCCATAGCACGGGGCCGGATGCACAGCGTGCACAAATGCGTGGAAGGCAATCCTTGTAGGGAGAGAAAGAGAAATGTAAATCTAAGTCTAAGCTGGCCACTTGCCGGCCATGTGACCTTAGGCAAGTTATTTAACATCTCTGAGCCTGCTTCCTCATGCAGAAGATGGGATATCTTCTTATAAAGGTGGTTGCAACAAATAAGTGATGTGATTGTACAAACAGCTTAGCTCAGTGCCTGGTACATGATAAGTGTTTGATAAGTAGTGGCTACTATGTTTTAATAAATTAGGGAATGAAGGCTACAGTCCCCACACACCCACCCCCACCCCCCAGCAGCCTTTCACGCTTTTGCAGACATGATTCATTCCTCCCAACCTCTCTCTTGCAAGTGTGGAAAGGTCTTGATTCCTGGAGCTCCTAGAGGAGGTGGCTGCCCCCAGGAAAACCAGCAGGGCCAGTAATGACCTGCTTTTTTCTTTTGTGATCACTTTGAATCACCAGTTCCCAGAATCCTTACAGTGGTAAAAGTGCAGCCTCCATCCCACCCCAAAAACTCCTCCCCTACCAGATACGCCCCCACCCCTGGAACTCTGGACAGCACCTGTCCACCCAGGGGGAGCAGCTGCACTTCTGCTCAGCAGTGGGGCTGAACAGATGAAAGGCGTCCCTGGTGAGGGCCCCCCAGCCCCCATGGGACTTGAATAAAGAATGTCTGGGAGACCAGAAGGATGACATGGAGGTATCAGTTTCCAGAAGAGCAGAGAAACTTGCATGTGTGGCTGCCAAGCCCACAGCCCCTGTGGAGGAGAAGGGGAAGACATTGGAATTGGGGAAGAAGGGAGGGGAACAAGACAGGGAAGTAGAGTCCCCCCACCCCACACCCACTATCCCGAATGAAGGAGGGAGCAGAGATCAGAGCCCTGGGTGTAGGGCCCCGGGGCCTGAGGGTTTTGTTCTCGGCCTCACCTCAGGGCAGCCTGTTAACACTAGCCCTCTGTGGTGAGGCTCTCCTGGCAAAAGGTGGGGTTGGCTCTGTGCCATGCTGGGAAAACAGCTGTAGGCACAGCTGCTGGGGTGGTGGGGAGCGACCATGGTGGGACCATCTTGGTAAAGCATAGGCAGCCAACATTAGTTGGGAGCTTCCTATGTCCCCAGCACTGTATTAACTTATTTAATCCTTAAAGTGACAGCCTGGAGTGGGTTCTATTATTACCCCCATTTTACAGACTAAGCGACTGAGGCCCACATATAAGTCACTTGATCAAGGTCACACAGCCAGCAAGTAGCGGGACTATGATTTGAACCCATGCAATCTGCCTCCAGAGGCATTTCTCTTTTCCAGATTGCTTCTCTTCGGGGGCCTTAGCTCAGCAAGTACTTACACTTTCAATTGTGTGGTTATACCATCAATGTCTGTCTTCACAGACAATTCATAGGAGACTGAAGGCACGAACCTTGCCTGCTTTTCTTTATTGATTCTCCAACACCTCGCACACAGTAGGTGCCCAGTATGAACTTAAAGGAATGAGTGAATAAAAAAAAATCAGTGAATCTTTGAATGAGACATGCCCTTGGCCTTTCCAGCTTAGGGCGAAGGGCTCGTCTCCTGCCCCTGCTCAAGCCTAGCGGCATCCCAGCAAGTGCCAGCATTGCTATGGTGACAGTAAGAGCATCTCACTGAGTCAGTCCTCACTCAGGTGGCCTCCCTAGGGGTAGCTGTTTCTGGCTGTTGGTCCTGGGAGTTAGTCACTTGTGCTTGGCAGGAGGTGGGGAAGGTGTACTCCATGCAGACAGATGTGTGAAAAAGTGTGTGTGTGCGCGTGTGTGTCGAATTTGGTTGAATGTGGACCATGTGGGGAGTACTTGCCTGCAGGTTTGTTGAAGGTTGCCTAGGTCAGAGCATGGGGTGTCTTATGTGCTGGGGACAGATGCTGGGTTTGGAGTGGGCAGTGTGGACATGGATGGGGTCTAGGAGCTGAGTGGAGAAACACAAGTGAGTGTTCCAGGGCTGAAAACCCTATTTTTTCAAACTAAAAAAGAAAGCATGTCACTCAACAAGGGGCTTCGGATTTGTGAATGATTTATAAGAAAAATCTCACAATGATAAAAATCGAATCACATTTAGTTAAACATTTGATAGGTGCCTTTATTGAAAAGAGTAAATTTATATGAAAATCTGGAATGCTGGGATGCTGTCTGTCGGCTGGGGAGGGGGCCCCTGCCTATGAGTGTGTTGGGGCAGGGGTGGGAGGCAGGAGGGTCTGAGGTCTTGCCTTAGGGCAGCCCTTCAGCTCAGCCTTAGAGGCTCAGAGGACCTTGGCCCCTATAGGGCCCTGCACTGCCTCTGCTTCACCCAACCTCAGCACTGATCACCTTGTACTGTGCGTACCTGGTTGAGGGCTATGGCTCCCATTAAAATATAACCCCTTTTTTTTAGACAAAGTCTTGCTCTCTCACCCAGGCTGGAGTGCAGTCATGTGATCTTAGCTCACTGCAATCTCTGTCTCCCAGGTTCAAGCAATTTTCCCGTCTCAGCCTCCTGAGTAGCTGGCATTACAGACATATACCACCACACCCAGCTAATTTTTGTATTTTGAGTAGAGATGGGGTTTTCCCATGTTGGCCAGGCTGATCTCGAACTCCTAAGTGATCCAACTGCCTCGGCCTCCCAAAGTGCTGAGATTACAGGTGTGAGCCACTGCTCCCTACCTGTATGCTCACTAGAGAAACACAATAACCGTTTGTTGAATGAATGAACAGATGAAAGCATACATCCCGTTTCTCTAGCAGCAAAATTCCCAGCTAAAGAAACTCCCTTCTATCATATATTTATATGCCTCCTTGCAATCCTGTCCCTCCAGCTCCCCGCTATGCAAACACAGCCATACAAAACCCAGCAGGAAGGGACCCAGATCTCTCTATGGCTGGGAAAGGAAGCTTTAGGCAAAGGGGCAGCTACAAGGATACCTGCTCCTGAGCTGGCTCCAAGTTAGAGATTCCAAAGACACAGACTGATAGACTGAGTCCTAAACAGGTCCCACCATCTGCAGCCTCTCCCTGACCTTGGCCAGCCCATGCAGTGGACTGGGAAGACAAGCGAGAGCGACCACTGGCCACCAACCTGGTTAGGAACAAGCCGTCTTGCTGACCAGCACAGGCAGGTGACTCAGCATGGGTTGGTTGAGAGTAGCTTCTGTCCCACAGTCTAAAGTTAGAAGAGGAAATTGTGCTACCCTTGGCTTTTTTCCTAGTTAATCCAAGAGATGCTATGAGCCTCTGCTACATGCAGATCCCTTTAGAGATGGGGAAGCAGGTCCACGCACGGTGGCTCACACCTGTAATCCCAGCACTTTGGGAGGCCAAGATGGGTGGATCACCTGAGGTCAGGAGTTCAAGACCAGCCTAGCCAACATGGTGAAACCCCGTCTCTACTAAAAATACAAAGAATTGGCTGGGCATGGTGGTGGGCACCTGTAATCCTGTCTACTGAGGAGGCTGAGGTGGGAGAGTCACTTGAGCCCAGGAGGCAGAGGTTGCAGTGGGCTGAGATCATGCCATTGCACTCCGGGCTGGGTGAAAGTTTGAGACTCTGTCTAAAAAAAAAAAAAAAAAAAAAAAAAAAAGAGAGAGAGAGAGAGATGGGGAAAGGGAAGACCAGGGAGCTACAGCCGCTTCCATGGTGACTTTGGTGCTCACCTGCGTATGTTGAAAGCTTGGGTATTAATTCTCTAACATGGAATCAGTGTCCATCCTCTTCCCCAGTTCTGCCTGTTCTCCAGGAACCACCTCAAGCAGTAACAGCAACAACACTACTGAGTCCTTACTTTGTGCCAGGAATGGTCCCAAAGCAATATATCTATACTTCCACACTCATTTACTCCTCATAACCCTATGAGGCAGATGCCATTTTTATCTGTATTTTACAAGAGAGGAAACCAGGGCACAGAGGGGAAAGATATGTTGCCCAAGGTCACACAGCCAGTCAGTGGTCCAGGACATCAATGACACGTCCTCTGTGGAGCTTTCCTTCTTTGAGCTTTCCCATCTGTAAGCAGCCTCTCCCTGCTGTGAACTCAGAGACGCTGATGCTGGTGGGTGCCAGCGATCACGTACCAGGATGCAAGTGCCTTGGCATCAGAATTCCTGGCATGCTGACATCTGCATGCCCAACAATGCCCAGCTCAGGGACTGCTATAGGAAAGCCTACCCCAGAGATTGCTGGGTGGGTGAATGAATGGGAGTGAGTATGTGAGTGAACCAACAAACTGGTACGTGAAGAAGAAAGCAGAGTGGAATCGGGATTTTCCCAGGCGAATTCACAGCCTGGTGGGAAGGGCATATGGGCAAGGATGGAGGCCCATGCAGGACTGGACCAGGTGGGGAACATGCCTGCCACTGTGTGCCCAGCATTGGCTGGGTACCTTAAGGGACAGTCGTGAAAGGCCCCCATCTTCAGAGGGTTGGGAAGGAGATCCAAACACCCAGGAATCAGGTGGGGAACAGTTAGTTACAAAACAGTGGCTAATGCCTGTGGAGACTGCAAGGGGCCAACTGGAGAAGTCAAGAGTGACTTCCTGGAGGAGGAGGAGAAGAGGCTGACACTGGGCTGGGCGGAGGGTGAGGACAAGAGACAAAGACACTAAAAGATGAGGAGGCAGGAAAGAGCACAGTGATTTGGAGAACCCGAGGATGCCAGTGTGAGTTTCTGTGGAGAGGAAGAAGAAACTGAAGGTGGCAGAGGAAGAGGGGTGGGTTTACAGAGACATCGGTTTGAGGCAAGTGTCGCTCGTAGATAATTTTTGCCAGTACTTTAAATACATATCTTAAATTTTGCAATAAGTACTTAACATAGTACTTATTTTTAAATTATGTCGTTAACTTATATTTATTGTAAGAGGAAACTTTACATCGCTGCCATAAATAGAGAATTAGAATAGAATATACTAGACTAGACTAGAATAGAACAGAATGCGACCATAAAAATAAGCACAAGAGAAACAAAACCAGGTTACTGCATCC
This sequence comes from Cacajao melanocephalus, assembly GCA_963573385.1. Classification (NCBI taxonomy): domain Eukaryota; kingdom Metazoa; phylum Chordata; class Mammalia; order Primates; family Pitheciidae; genus Cacajao; species Cacajao melanocephalus. The sequence goes on along the minus strand of CAUYLG010054739.1, from coordinate 96,405 downwards.
TGGCTGGCATCCACTCCCTTTGGAAGGCACTGAGCCTGAAGCCTGCTGTCTCTTTTCTAAAAAAGAAATCAAGTGAGTCTAGAGAAGTGTTAAAGCATAGTAGCACCAGACCAAGACTTTCTCCCTGGCTGGGTCAGAGAGACCGGAAGGAGGTTGGAAGGGGTGTGCTGTTCTGCTGGGACCCGGTGCTGTCTGCCGGCTGCTTGGAACGTGGACTCCAGGGCTCTTTCCATTAAGCTTGAACCAGCATTCCTTTCATGTAACTGATGAGTCTTTAATGCCCAGAGAGAAGCCCTGGCCCCAGCCCCATGCCCCCGTGCCCTGTGCCCAGTCACACCTGAATGCTTCTCTCTCTTGCAGGGAATACCAACAGCATCTTTGCCCTGGACTACATCAGTGGAGCGCTGACCTTGAATGGCCTGCTGGATCGGGAGAACCCCCTGTACAGCCACGGCTTCATCCTGACTGTGAAGGTGAGAGCCAGGTGGTGGGCACCTTCACCGCAGGTAGAGGGGATGCCCCCGCTCGGGTGCCAGCCTCCAGCCATGTCCGAGGGCTCCCGCCCCTGGTGGTCCCTCCAGAAGCACATCACTTTCGTGCTCTCACCCTGCACTGACTCCCGGCGCTTGTGCCCAGGGCCCCATCAGGAAGGCACCCAAGTTATGAAGTTGTAGGTGTGCTGGACATGCCGCATCCATTATCGACAACCACACAGGATGGAACTTTTATCCCCTCTTAGGGGAAGGCACACAGTAGGTGCTCATCCTGTGGTGCTTCCTTTTGCTGTCCCAGGATTCCAAGTTTTCTGTTGCAGCCACCTAGAATTCTGGAATTTGCTCCATTTCTGGGGTTCTGTCCCATTTCCAAGTGCCATGGCTTCCCTGGGTTAAGAAACAGCAATGCAGCAGGGAGGAAAGGAGGTGCTGGGTCCCCACCCCAGAAGGTGAGGCAGAGCTACAGTCCCACACCCCCAGCAGCCACCTGCCACTCACAGTCAGTTTTAATTCAAATCAGTGACTTGCAGAGCCATTCCCTGAGAATCTCATTTAGAGGTATGGATACTGGCTGAGCCACAGGGGGCCTCCCCAACCCAGGCCGTCAGTCATCGATTGAGAGGAAGGGGTGGCCCAAAGACTGAGACGAGGGGCTCTGGGAAGGAGGCCCTTCCATTGCCATGGGGAGGATGGTGTAGCCCAGCCTGGCCCTTAATTGTTGTCCTTGACCTTAAGAGGCCCAGCTGTTCAGCTGTGGGTTAGCCATGGGAGAGCGTGTTCACACCCCCGTCCTTCGCTCCCGTCTGCTCTCCTCCCATGGAGGTGAGGTGGTCAGCTCCACCAGAGAGAGCTGCCCCCTGGTCCCAGCAACCCACTGCGGGACTTGAACTCAGTTTTTCTGTCTTTATATAAAATGTGAGGGTGTGTTCCCACACTTGGCTGGAACTCAAATCCCCTGGGAAGCTATTGAAAGATACCTGTTCTTGTGTCTCTCACCCAGAGAGATTCAGATTCAGAAGGCTGGAGTGAGAACTGGGAATGGGCACTTTTGGGCCTGTGGCTCTGGCCCAGAGACTGGGCACCCAGGTATCTGAATCAGTCCATCTATGCTGACCCTCAGTGCCGAGCACAGGGTTCAGGCCGTAGCAGATGTTCAGCTAGGTCTTGATTAACCATCAGCAGAAACAGTCTTGGCCTCAGCTTTATCATCTGCCGAAGTGAATAAAGACTTACCCCTTGTCCCTTGATGAACCCCCAGATCGGTCCTCCCCACCCTGTCTCATCCATCTGCTGTCAATCCTAGGATCCTACTGCCTGGGCTTGAAATCTACTCTGGCTGTGAATGTTTGTACAAGTTACTTCATCTCTCTGAGCCTCAGTTTCCTTATCACTAAAATCGGGATACTAATGATAAAATCTTCCTCCTGGAGTTGTGGTGAGGATTGGATGGGATCATTCACATTGAAGCACAGTGCCTGGTGCTGAGAAAGTAAGTAAAAGCTGTTATTGTAATTAGCTGCCTTCATCTCAGGGTGACTGATCTCTGTCCATAGGGCACGGAGCTGAATGATGACCGTACCCCATCTGATGCCACAGTCACCACAACCTTCAATATCCTGGTTATTGACATCAATGACAACGCCCCGGAGTTCAACAGCTCTGAGTACAGCGTGGCCATCACTGAGCTGGCACAGGTCGGCTTTGCCCTTCCACTCTTCATCCAGGTGGTGGACAAGGATGAGGTGAGTCCCCGGACACGTGGCCCATCCAGACTCACCACCCATTTGGACCCACCACCCATTCAGACCCACCACGCTACCTGTGCTGTCCAGGTCCTCAGATATAAAATAGAAACAAACATTGTAGCACCCCACTCCTGGTAGTTTCTGAGGCTAAATAAGGCTAAAAAAAAATCGCTAGTCTCCACATTTGGATTACCCCCTACAACAGCAAAAAACATGTGAGCACATGCTTCCATATGTGTGGTTATTATTTGGAAGCTACATACATGTTCATCATACTAATCTACTAGGGACATTGTAAAGCATACACAAAAATAGCAGTTTTAAAAGGTAGAAATAAGGCTGGCGCAGTGGCTCACGCCTATAATCCCAGCACTTTGGGAAGCTGAGGCGGGTGGATCACGAGGTCAGGAGTTCAAGACCAGCCTGGCCAACATGGTAAAATCCCGTCTCTACTAAAAATACAAAAATTAGCTGGGCATGGTGGTGGGTGCCTATAATCTCAGATACTCGGGAGGCTGAGGCAGGAGAATCCCTTGAAGCTGGGAGGTGGAGATTGCAGTGAGCTGAGATCCTGCCACTGTACTCCAGCCTGGGCGACAAGAGCAAGACTCCATCTCAAAATTAAAAAAAAAAAAGTAGAAATAAACCATACGTGTATTTTCATACACCCAGATGGATCATCTGGTGCCCTCTCTGGAGTGCTTGTACTGTTTATGCTCCTGTTTAAATGATGACCTTAGCAGAAACTCTAATTCCTGTTTTTGGTGTAACAATGACTGCAGCTTTTCCTTGTGAAGAGCAGAAGGACCTAAGTCCTTTGGAGGGGATCCCAGGCCATAAGATGATGCCTGTATCACCAAGGGGTCCGCCTGGCTGGGCCCAGTCTTAAAAGGAAGTAAGGGAGAGCTGGAGAGGAGGGAAGCGGCTCAGAGTAGGGGCAGCCCCTTGCACTGGCCCTGCCACACCCTGCATCACGGGGGTGCGAGGGAGGGCACCAGGCCTCTATGGGGTAGGGCCAGGTCTTCATCCCTTCAGGACCCTCTCAGCCTGCCTCCTTCCCTGTCCTCACCCCTCCTTGCGCCCCATCTCCCTGCTCGTCAGCAGCTGCCATGCTAATAGGACTTCTGTTTATTACTGCTGCTCCTCCTGGCCCACTCTGCTCAGGAATTCCATTAGGTTTTCCAGCCTGAGGTGCTTCTCTTCAATTACTCCTCATGTGGGGCTGCCGCGGTGGCCTTGCTCCAGGCTGGGCTTCCTCCACCGCCCTCCAAGGAGCCTTCTCTACTCCGGCTGCTCAGCAAGCGGCCCGCCCTCTTGACCCAGGAGCCCCTCTGCCCACGTCTTTTGCCTGCCTCCTATCAGCTCCTCTCAACAGGACATGGTCCCCCCAAGGACTCAGGGCATGTGGGCAAGTCAGTCCCACCATGCTGATGTGTATGTGCTGAAGTGTGTGCGCACGTGTGTGCACGTGTACATGTGTGTCTCTTGCTAAGGCATTCCATACTGTCTGAGATAACTAAAGTATGTATTGATCACCTACTGTTTATAAGGAGCTACAGTTAGGCCCTTGGAGGAGCCAAGTGTAACCCATGGTCCTTGTCCCAAGGAGTCCACAGTGTGTTGATACAAATACAGTGTGTACATTTTAAAACATACTTTTAGGCCTAGTGCAGTGGCTCACACCTGTAGTCCCAGCACTTTGAGAGGCTGAGGCGGGTGGATCACTTGAGGCCAGGAGTTTGCGACCAGCCTGGGAAACGTGGTAAAACCCCATCTCTGCAAAAAATACAACAATTAGTGGGGTGTAGTGGTGTGTGCCTGTAATCCCAGCAACTCAGAAAGCTGAGGCATGACAATTTCTTGAACCTGGGAGGCAGAGGTTGCAGGGAGCTGAGATCGTGCCACTGCACTCCTAGGTGACCCTGTCTCAAAACAAAAAATTTAAAAACATATTTTTAAATGTAGTAATTTTAAAAGGTGGAAAAAACAGGTATAAAAACAAGGTTCAACATTTTCTTACATCCTAATGGATCACCTTGTATCCCCCTGAAGGGCAGGCACCCCCTTTTGGAGATGGCTATATGAATGAGATGCTCGGAAGAAATTCCCATCTGTGGTTTCAGGAGAACCATAATGCCCAAGAGAAGAGAAACATGGATACCAGCGTGGGGTCCAGGTCCCGTGACCACAGGCAGTGAGGGGTCAGCTGGAGAAGGAGCAGTAGGGGCTGGGAGGATCAGGAGAGGCTCTATGGCAAGAGGGGCCTAGGGCTGCACCCAGAGGTGCACAGGAAGGCTGGCTGGCCAGAGCAGGCAGTAATCCAGGCAAGCAAGAATGTGTGCAGTGGGGAGGTAGGCTGGGACCCAGGCCTCAGAGGGCCTTGAATGCCAAGCCAGGGAACTGAGGCTTGATCTTGGAGGCAACCCAGAAGGAGCAGCTTGTGTGGGGGCAGCACAAGCTCTGGAATCAGACAGGGCCTGTGTTTCAGTCTAGCCTTGCCATGTACTAGCTCTGTGACTTCAGGTAAAATAACGAGCCTTGTTTTGTTCATATGTTTAAAAAAAGAAATAGAAAAGAAAGAGAATGTAGCCATCAGCTTATATTGCAGTACCAAGTCAGCCCCCACGTAAAAGTTGATTTCTCATGCAGACGACTAGGCCAGCACAGGTGGACAGGGAAACCCCACCCTGTGTAGTTGCCCAGGAGCACGATCTACAGGTCTGTCAGTCCCTGCAGCAGGGAAGAGGCAGATGGCAGGCTAAGCACCAGCTCTTCTGTGCTTCATCCCAAAAGTGGCTCTGCAATTTCTACCCAATGACTCTTGGCCAGAACTAGTTACGTGCCCCCACCTCACTGCCTGCAGGCCAGGAAGCGTGGAGAAGGTGCCAGGTAGTTTTCTCTGCCACGGAAGAGGAGGCAAGAGGAGGTATGTACAGGGTGCAGCACAGGGCCTGCCGCACAAACGTTAGCCATTGTCATCATCGAGGAGCCACAGCTCCTCACAGGACTGGGTCCAATGAGCACGACTGACTGTAAGGCCAGAACCCCCCAGGCCTGCCCACCACGACTGGTTGGGGGCAACCCTGACACCTCCGGTTTCATCTCAGGCTCCCTTTGCTAGAAGCGCTTTGTGAAATGTCTGAGGAATGCTCAGGGGTATCTGGGTCCAACTCACCTCTAGTGATCGCCCCCCACCCAGGCTCAGCCATTGGCACACCCACTGCAGTCAGGGCACCCAACACCACCAGGGACCATTCCCTGCTCTCCATGGCTGTTTTCCCAAGGGAGCTGGTCAGTATCTTTGACAGTACAGGCCTGGCCTCCTCTTCTCCAGGGCACAGTGACTTGCAAAGACAGAGCCAATGAGGAGAGGCAGTCCAAGAGCCCAGGCCACCCAAGCCTGAGGTCACCTTGGCCATCTTCCAGCCTCCGAGTGGGGCAGCCCCTAAACCATCCCATATGTGGCACTGGGCTCATTCCTCCGTAAGAGAGAGGGATGAGTTGCTTTCAGCCCTAGCCCTGCTCTCGTGTATCTCATGTTCTTCTCTGGAGAAATCCAGAGCTGGCCGGGCGAATGCTGCAGAGGGCCAGTCTTGGGTATAGGGGAGGCCCCACCATGATGGAGAATCAGACCCAGGCACCCCCATGGAGCATTTAGCCACATTGCCAGCAGGAGCAAAAGAAGTTACTGGCAGTTGAACATTGCCTGAGTGTCCAGAATCGGAAAAATCAGGGAACCACAAAGAGAAATCAGGCAACTGCTAGAGAAGAGATTTTTAGGAAAGTGTTGTTTCTTGCTGGTCCATTTCTGAGGGAAAAATACATCTGTTGGGATTTGTGTCTGAGTTGAAGGTGACTCTGGATTTGCTTGGTGTGGCAGGAAAGTGTGTTCATTGAGCAAATTCTCTGGAGGGAAGGGAACCGGCAGAGCGGTCAGAACTCTGTCCCAGGCTTCGTGGAGCCACGTGACTTTTGCACTGCCCATGATTAGTGAGAGTGTCCCGTTAACTCTAACTCCCGATTGCAATACATGGCGCACAGGTGGCGGCCATGCCTGGTTTGGCTTGCCAGTGTAACCCAGGCCCTCATGCTCTGCCTGGAACATGGTGGGCAGTCCAGAAATGGGCATTGGATGAGTTAATGCATGGTTAAATGCAAAAGTATTAGGGAGGTGGCCCACGGCTTTTTCCAAACCGGGTCCGGCTGAGTTTGTGTAGCAAGGATGACCTCAGAAATCCACTGTGGGGCAGTCAAAGGAGCTGATGAAACTGAAAGGGAAGGGGGAAGCGGTGTGACCTCTCCACGGGAACTCCGTGGCAGTCGTTCCTAATGAGGATGCTAATTGAATTCACTGTCCCCACTAGATGGAAGATGCCGCTCAGCCTCTCACTGAATCTCAGGCTCTGCCAGACCATTCACAACAACAAAGGTGCTTAAAAGCGGTCCCCTCTATCTCCCAAGGACTCCATTCACATTGTCAAGTCTCACCGAGTAATTTCTTCTCCTTTGCCTGGCTATAGAAAACCCACAGATGCCGGGGAAGAAAAGGACGGGGTGGGCTGAAACCAACAACAACCCATGTGTACCTTGTGACAGTTGAGATGCCAATCGATGGTTGTGATGCAAATCAGAAAAAAAAAAAATTGGAAAGGCAGAAGCCCCAGAAGTCAGCCTTGGTGTGGGGAACTCGTCTCTGAGTTTCAGATTAAAGGTCGTGGCAGCCTCATTCCTGTGCGCCCTGCGGCTGGGCGTTTTCTCATGTCTTCCTCCGTGCTCTGGGGAGCCACAGTGAATCGGCGACCCGTTCCCCCACCTGGGTTGAATGATGTCTATATCCTTAAGCCCCCTGCGCTGCCCTTGCCGCCAACACCCTTGGTGTTTTCTCCACTTGGGTCAAGTTTTCCTCTGCTGGCCTTGCCTGCAGCCCTCCCCAGCCTCACCTCATTAGCGTGCCTGGAAGCTGAGTCAGCCACTGGCAGTCTTGTTTTCCCTTCTGGACGGGGACGGTTTGTTGCACGAGTTGGAATTTTCTGTTCAGTTGCCCTAAAAAACATTCTTCCACTTAGGCGCCAGTGGATTACCTCTGAGTGGCATCCCCCTCTGAAAGGTCAGACTAGCAGAAAGGGGTGGGGGACGGAGGAGTGGCTCGGAGACCATCCACACCTCTGGTTGCCTTCCAATCCCAACGAGGGGTATTGTTCTTAAATAGTTTATTCATTATGCACAACCCCTTCCCACTGACCCAGATAGCTGAAAACTGACAGTTCCTCTCATCCGCTGTCAGGAGAAATACCATTTGTGGACGTCCTGCCTTCCTTCTCCAGAGCTGGGAACATTTGATCCACTTTACTTCTGCCTCACTCCCGACCCGCGGCTTCTCAGAACGCATTTGCTGCTGTCCTTGAGAATATTTTGTGCAGAGGAGAGGGACTGGGGCAGGGAGTAGAACATCACTCTCCTCTCCACCCCAGAGAGGCCTCAGCTGCCAGATTCCGGCTTCTTCTGGGAATTGGAATATTTCAGAAAGGTCTTCGGGCTTCATTAATTTGCCGAACCCTGGCCTTCCTGAGGGACTAGGATGAAACTGATGCAGGTGGAGGGTTAGTTATTGATTCACGCAACAAGTGTTAAGGGTACCACCTGTGTGCCTGCCACTGTGCTAGGTCCTGGGGGGATTGTGCTGCAGATGTAGCCCCTGCCCTCCCAGAGTTTATATTTCATTCCAGTGGGGAGACCAAATGGCAGTAGAAATGGATGTTCAGAACTGAATAAACAGGGTGAGTGTGTGATAGGGTGGGGTAGGGGTGATTTCCGACTGTGGTCACAGAAGGCCTTCAGAAAGGTGCTGTTGGAGCCGAGGTTAAGTGGCATGGAGGATGCAGCCTTGCAGAGCTGCCAAGGGAGAATGTTCTGGCAGCAGATGCCCCCCTACAAGGACGGAGGTCCCCAAAAGAGAAATGGCCTGGCATTTTCAAGGAGCAGAAAAGGGGCTCCTGTGGATGTCCAGGACAGAGCTCAAGAGGATGGGGGTGTCAGGACGCCAGGCTGCAGCCCCATTAGAGGCCAGGCAGGGCCTTGTCAGGCACAGGAAAGCGTTTTTCTGTTACTGGGAGCCCGGAGGGAAGCCAGAGAGCTGATGTGGTCTGAGTCACCTTTCTCAAGGAGCCCTCCGATGGCTGTGTTGAAATGTGCAGGGTGGAAGCAGTGAATGAAACGGAGTGAAGTCTCCTACACCGGAGACGCTCCCACTCGCGTGACCACGCATTCAGTGTCCCACAGTTTAACAGTTTAGCCATTTTCCTGTTAAGGTGTTTGCAGAAAGAAATCCCCAGTTCCCTGATCACAGAAATCTAAAAGTCCAATAGAAACTGCTCGTTGGAAATCTTCCCGGGACAGTGAATTGGCTCCTTCAGTCTTTGTGACAGAGGTTCCATGATTTCAAATCGGCTAAGGATTTTGAACTCTGACCTCAGCCTTCTACCACCAGACCTACCCTGACTGCCCTGAGAAGGTGGCAGAGAGAGTGCCCAAGCCAGATTCTCAGCCCAGTTCTTATTCTGCACTCAGGTGCAATTCCAGGCAAGCCTTGTTCGCCTACCATGCTTAGTGTCTGCCTGTGGAAAACCATGAGATGGGTCAGTCAGTCTCTATGACTCTACAAATCCTAACATTCTCTTTATCCAAGAGGACGTGGGTCATGGTGCCCCTACGTACCAACCCAGCCTGCCGTGTGTTTGTGTATTTGATATTCCCCACAGCATCCCTTTTCATGGAAGGGTAAGAGAGGCAGCTGGCGGGGTTAGAAATAAAATTAACCAGCCAGACAGCCTGAGTCTGCACTTGACTTTCCTACTTTTGATCTGCGTGAGCTTGGGGGAGTTATTTATCCTCTGATGCCATTTCCTTATCTGCAAAATAGAGACAGTAATAGTACCTACCTCGCAGAGCTGTTATGAGGATTAAATGGGTTCGTATCTGTATTTAGAACAGTGTCTAGCCCATAAAAAGCACTCTTGAAGTGGGGCATGGTGGCACACACCTGTGGTCCCCTCCTGCATGGGAGGCTGAGGCAGGAGGTTTGCTTCAGCCCAGGAGGTTGAGGCTGCAATGAGCTGTGATTGCACCACTGTACTCCAGCCTGAGTGACAGAGAGAGAACCTATCTCTAAAAAAGAAAAAGCATACTTTAGACGTTAACTATTATTATTATTATCCTCTTCCCTTTCCAGAGAGGAAGAAGTCAAGGCTCAGAGGAGTTAAGCAGCTTGCCCAAGGTCACACAGCTGGTTGGTCTCAGAACTTGGCCTTGAACTCTCAATCTTGTGCTTCTTGCATGTGCTGCAGGGCTCCCCATTTGCAAACATGGCTTTCTGTTCTCTCGCATCTCAGTTTTCCAAACACTGATAAATTAACTTCCCAGTGTCTGCTGCGGAGATGAGCTTAAGCGACAGCGTTAGACGAGAGTGGGAGCATCCAACTAGAGCTGTCCAATGTGGGGAGAACAACTCTGAGTGGGGCCTTAAAGAAATGAGGCCCCCCGTGCTTTTGGGTGGAAAGCCAGCCTCTGCTGGCATGAGGGGCGCCCCCTCTGGGGTCGCTTGGGACCCGAGAGTTGAGAATTCAGATGCACTGGGCGACCGCCTCCAAGGTTTTGTCTCACGGAGCGGAGGGGCCTGAACTGCAGAGTGAACGGGGACACATCTGGCAGGAACTGATTCCCTTCTCAGGCAGGAGATGACATGGTTCATTTGTTTGAGGGGCATAGGAAAAAAGAAAAATAAAACAGAATTACCCACCTCCCCACGGAGAAAGCATCACCGCATAAATTTTTAAAAAACAAATGACAAGGAGAAAAGGCCGTCCTCCTGAATGCTGGGGCGTGTGCATGGTGGGCAGCGATGGGGTGGGGTGAGAAGGGGAGACTGTTCTTGTTCTTCTGCTCATCTCAGTCTTTATTTTTATCCGTCGCCCTCATTTTCCATTCCACATGTGTTCCAGGCCTGTCAGGCAGCAGCAGCCCACAACCTTGTATTTATTTAAATTTATTTTCGCATTTGGTCCCGTGAGTCAGTTTGTCTGGGCTGCAGTGCCTCTGGGCCTTCCCCGCGCAGCTCCACAAAGGTTGAGTTCCTGGCTGCAGGCTTCTCCTGTGGGTCTCTCCCAGGCTTCCATTCGGTCCAGGAGTTCTCAGCCCTTCTAGGGAAGGGGGACCACAGACCCCACAAGGTATCCGTGGCCCTGGGTGGAGAAAAGTCTGCATCTTTCTTTTCACCAGCGTCTAAGTGAATCTCAGCATTCCTTTAATTACAAATACAGAAACAAATCACAGTGGTGTTAGCATTACCTGTGGCTCTGACCCCAAGAGACATCTCAGATATTGTCATATCACGTTACAGGTGTCACAGAAATCTCAAAATCCCATTTACGCTCATCACTGCTCTGCAGTTACAGCGTGTGTGAGACTGGCCACTAAGTCTCATTGTTTAACATATTCTAAAGCACATTATAACAAACTTTTTAAATACTTTGATAACTTTGTAGTCCCTTGTATTTTAGTTTGTGGAAAATAAAAGTTCTTCTGAGAAAGGGGTGCCTGGGCTTCACCAGACTCTCAGAAGGGTCATGGCACAAAAAGATGAAAACCTCACCCTTAGTCCCTGTACCGCACTAACCCTAGCTCCCCCCTCGGGCCTTTGCTGTAAGGCTGACATCTGCTGGTTCTCAGAGCTGGCATCCTTAGCTAAACACCGTGTGGGGAGGGACAGAGTGGGAGCAGGGAGGAGGCAAGGCCCGTGGCTCCATGTCATGTGTTCAGCTGAGGGTCCCTTTTCCAGCTCTGGACCCTCCAGGCCACTGTTCACCTGAACCCCAGAAATCTACACCCCAGCATCTGCATGGTGGGAGAGACCCAGTCAATGTACATTCTTGCCACCCCAGAGAGCAGGTGCAGCTGCCTTAAACGCTCCATACCTGCTGGTGTGACCCAGGGCATGGACCTCTGTTTTTCTATCTCCTAAGCAACTTGAATTAGAAACCAAACTCTAGAAGCAGTGAAGCCAGGTAGGGGAAAGAAGGGGGCAGGCTGCCAGCATCCTCTGGGGCAGTTGTAGGGTCTGCACTCTCAGATATACAATTGTCCTGTTTTCCAGACCCTTCTTTCTCCTTCCACGAAGTAGGTAACCGGGATCTGGCTGGAACCTCTCACCAGCTTGTGACTTCATCCATGAAGTAAAGAGGAGTTAGAGGGCCCCTGTCCAGGGAGCAGCCAAGGCAAGGCATGCAGAGAAGTGGGGGTCTTCTTTGCCTCCCCCATGCTGGAAGCCAGGGAGCCCATCCTGGCTGCTCTTATTTTGAAAAGGTTCTCTGGTGACTCTGACCTCGTAGCAAGGGTTGAGCATTCACGCAAAGCAATCTCCACACAGCTGGCACCTGGGATTCCTGGGGTCCTGGTGAGCACCTTTCTGCATCTCTGTTCCCCCATCCTCTGCCCTGGCAGCAGGCAGGGGTCCGTTTGCAAGGTCTGGGTTGTCTCACAGCTTCAGCTTACATTTCTAGGGTTCCTCCCCCAAGATTTAGTCTCTCCAGGGAAATATCTGTTGACTTCAAAGCAAAGCCATTCTGGAAGAGAAGCTAGAGGGAGCAGACAGCCCCGACTGTGCCTTTTCCCATTAATTTCTCCCCAGTTGTCTTCCCTAGGCTCTTATTGTGATAGTGATGATTATTAGCATTTTTCTGTCCATAGCTGCATCCTATGGCATGCTTCTTCCCAGCGTGCTAAGCTCCAGCCTCCCTGGGGACCAGAGGGTGTCCTCTGCCGTGATTCAGACACCTCCTCATTTAGTCTCTTCTTAAATCTAAGTAGCATGCTATTTACACCAAGCCCGTAGCCCTGGCAGGGGGTGTGAGGCAGGGTCTATGTGGCAGCTGCCGTGCCAGTGCCCACCCTCAACTCCTCCCCACGCCAGTTTCCGCAGCTCCCAGCCCTGAGTCCACTCTGGCAGCTGGAGTTCATCTTTCATGTTGGATTTGGGGGATTGTTCCCCGCTCACCCGCCACCCTGGCAGGCTCCTTCCCCACCCTACCACCACCCACACTCCTGAGCAGGGCTGGCACCATGGGAAGCAGTGAGAATCATGTTATCTATGGAGTCATGCCCCCTCAAAGCAGCGGTGGGGCTTCCTGAAGACCCCCATGGGAATCAGAAGCAGAGCTGGCAAACTTTCCTCTCCGCACCTTTTCCTCTCCCCAGCGCCTCTTGGCTGGCTTGTGCCCTCCCTGGTACCCCTTCGCTGTGGGTGCCAGTGAGCCCAGTTTTACCCTAGAACCTCCTGTGCTCCCCCTGCCTGCCCCATTGGCCACCCCACCTCATACCCCTAACAGTAGCCAGTGGTGTCCTGTTCTCCCCGTCTTGAACAAGGCTAGGGTAAGCACAGCTCGGCTGGCAGTTGTGCCTGTGTGTCTCACCCCATCATCACCATCATGGGTTTCGCTGCAAGGCTGACGTCTGCTGGTTCTTAGAAATGTCCTAATCAACAAGCAAGAGGAACTGGCAGAGTCCTGCTGGGCAGCTGTGGCACGAGTGGGCCACCAGGATTGCGGGAGCCTCCTCCCCAGCCCACGCTGGGCTCTGCTTGCCTGGGCGCCTGCTAACTCTGTCCCCTGAACAAGTGAATGGGGCAGTGATGGGGCCATGCGCAGGGCAGAGGGCAAGGCATTTCATGGCCAGGCAAGGTGTCACAGCTGTGCTCTCACTCTATCCATGCAGGCTTAGGGCAGTCCCTCCCTTCTTCCTCTCCAGGCCTCAGCTTCTGCCTTTGTTAAAAAGGAATTCATTACAAAGGAATTGAGAATGAGATAAAATGTTCTCTTTTTTTTAGACAGATTCTCGCTCTGTTGCCTAGGCTGGAGTGCCGTGGCACAATCTCAGCTTGCTGCAACTTCTCCCTCCCGGTTCAAGCGGTTCTCCTACCTCAGCCTCCCGAGTGGTTGGGATCACAGGCACCCATCACCATGCCTGGCTACTTTTTGTATTTTTAGTCGAGAGGGGGTTTTACCATGTCAGCCAGGCTGGTCTTGAACTCCTGACCTCAAGTGATCCTCCTGCCTCGGCCTCCCAAAGTGCTGGGATTACAGGCATGAACCACTGCGCCCGGCCTGAGATAAAATTTTCAACATCAGAGTTGTCACAGGTTTACATCCCAGATTGCAAGGTTCAGAGACGTTTTCCCCTCCCTGGTTCTGACTAGTGCTAGCATCAACACACAGATGATATCTTCGCTTTTTTCACATGGCCAAAGCAAGGCACAGAGAGGGAATATTTTAGGGAAGGTCACAGAGCAAGGGAAGAGATGCCTGGTAGCTAGCAGAGCACGCAGGTAGCAAGTGCTCACAGGCCTGGGGCAGGAACGAGAAAGAGATGCCCTCGAGGGACTTGCACATTGAGTGGGAGACAGCATCGGCTCATTCCCTCATTTATTCAACAAATATTTGTTGAACACCTACTGGATGTTGGACGTTATTCTAGGATCCATTCAGGCAAAGTTCAGCCCCAGGTTCCAATGATGGAAGACCAAAGAAACAAACAAATAGATATGATGTGAGGTGGTGAGAAGAGCCACGGGGAAGGGGATTAAGGGAATCCTGGAGAGGGGTAGGCAGTCAGAGGAGGCCTCTCTGAGATGAAGACAGGCCTGGGTAAAGTGAGAGGGCGCAGTCTCTGTGGATATCTGGCGGAAGAGCGTTCAGGCAGAGGGAAGGGCAGGTGCAGTGGCTCTGCAGCAGGAAGCCTCGGGCTGGGAGAAGAGGTCAGAGAGGCCCAGGGCTGTGGTCAGGGCTTTGCTGTCACAGGAATGAGATGGGAAGCCACCTGAGAGGAGCAGGCAGGCAGTGATGTGACAGGAGCGAGGTTTCGGCGGGACGCGAGATGGAAGACACCTAGCTTCTGCCTGTCAGCTGCTGAGTGGAGAAACTGAATATGATGCCTCCACGCAGCGCACCGTTATTCAGCTGCTGCAGGAATGAGTGAAGCCCTGACCCGGCTACAGCAGGCATGGCCCCGGGAAACACAAAAGGCCCCTCGGTGGATGATTCCACATGCGAGAAATGTCCAAAAGAGGCACGTGCAGAGAGACGGGAAGCAGATTAGCGGTTGCCAGGGGCTGGGGGAGAGAAATGAGGAGTGATGTTTAGTGGACACAAAGTTGCATTGACGGGGGAGACGAAAATGTTTTTGAACTAGATAGAGGGAGTAGTGGTTGTACAACCTAGTGAATGTGGTAAAAACCACTGAATTGTACACTCTAAATGGTTACAATGGTGACTTTTATGTTGTATGAATTTTATCTCAATTTTTAAAACATTTATTTATTTTATTTTATTTTGAGACAGCATCTCACTCTGTCACCCATGCTGGAGTGCAGTGGCCCAGTTATGGCTCACTGCAGCCTCGAACTCCTGGGCTCAAGTGATCCTCCCACCTCAGCCTCCCCAGGAGCTGGGACTACAGGCATGTGTCACTGTGCCCAGCCAATTTTTAAACTTTTTGTAGAGATGGGGGCCTCACTATGTTGCCTAAGCTGGTTTTGAACCCCTGGCCTCATGAGATCATCCTGCCTTGGCCTCCTGAAGTGCTGGGATTCCTGGCGTGAGCCACCATACTCAACCTAAAAAATTTTTTTACAGGATGCTGTGTCTGCCAGGGTTGAGGGTGGGTGAATAGACCCTGAGGGGCAGGGGCCTTTCCTGGGAGTAATTGCCGTCATTCAGATGGGGCGTGTGGAGGCTGAGGAGTGGTCAACCGCTGGATCTCTTTTGAAGGGAGAGTTAATGGGATTTGCCAATATGAGGAGGGG
Source organism: Cacajao melanocephalus (assembly GCA_963573385.1). Classification (NCBI taxonomy): domain Eukaryota; kingdom Metazoa; phylum Chordata; class Mammalia; order Primates; family Pitheciidae; genus Cacajao; species Cacajao melanocephalus. The sequence goes on along the minus strand of CAUYLG010054739.1, from coordinate 81,316 downwards.
GAGGGAGGGAGTTAAGAGTGACTGCATAAGGCATTTGGCCTGAGCAGGTAGAAAAATGGAATTCTGACTTCCTGATACGGTAAAGCAGTCGATTCGATGAGGGGGTTGATGGAGTCTGCAGGTTCACTTCCAGCGTGTTATATCTGACATGCTTGTCAGACATCCAGATGGAGACTCCAAGAAGGCGCATGGGCTGTCCTGGTAGATACCTAGGAGCAGCTCTGGGGCCTAGGTGGTGGGGAGGGGCTACCTCATAGCATTTGGTGATCTCTGTGGTGTCAATGCTCCTCGATGGCCAATCTCAGGCTACCAGCCTGGCCTCAGCGGGTTCTCCCAGGTTTTAGAAATCCAACTGTTGGCTCTCAGGAGCCTCTGGAGCCCCAGCGACCACCATGTGAATCCCAGCTGGAGGTGGAATAAAAGTGTTGCCAACACTCAAATTGTATTTAAAGCCACCAGAGGCCGGCGTGGTGGCCCACGCCTGTAATCCCAGCACTTTGGGAGGCCAAAGCAGGAGGATCGTGTGAGCCCAGGAGTTTGAGCCTGGCTTGGCCAACGTAAAGAGACCTCATTTCTACAAAAAAAATTTTTTTAATTAGCTAGACATGGTGGCCTATACAGCTCCTAGCTGCTGGGGAGCTGAGGCTGGAGGATAGCTTGAGCCCAGAAGATCCAGGCTGCAGTGAACTCTGATCACACCACTACACTCCAGCCTGGACAACAGAGCACGACCCCAACTCTGCCTAAAACAAACGAATGAATACATAAAGCCACTGGTCTAGTTGGGTTCACTTGGGAAAGGGGTGTGGATAGAGCAGAGAGAAGGGTGGGGGCTGGGAAGCCCCAGGATACTCTGATATTTCACTTCAGGGCGGATGAGGATGATGGAGGAGCCACCCCCAAGGGAAGGGGAAGAGGACCAAGAGGGAGCACGGAAGGACAGGGGAAGATTGAGGCTAAGAGGGGAGCAGAGTGCGCAGGAACAGAGGCCGGTCTCAGAAGACTTGGAGGCAGCCCTAACGTCTTTCAGCAGTGGCAGATTAGCATGTGCATCTTAGTCCATTTCTGGTTTTGGCATAATGCCTTGTTGTGATAGCCCTCGTTGGGAAATGTCCAAACCTGCTGCATTTACAGAGCAGGCCTACCAGGACTTTTTTTTTCTTTTCTTAATCCACCTGGCCCTCTTCTCCCTCCTGCCTCCAAAGCCCTCCTCTTGCACACCGGGTGGCCAGCCTTCTTACAGGGATGCTGGAGGTCTCCTCTCTAGCTCTGCGGATCGCTCAGATATGCTAAATAGTCCTACAGGGACAGACCGTGCTTAAAGAAACAGATCACTAAAGGGAATTGAGAGTCAGAGGAGTCTCAAAGGCATTGTGCTAAAAGAAGCCACTTGCTAATGCCCTGTGCTCCATAATTCCATGACATTCTCAAAAAGATAAACTTATAGGAACAGAGGACAGGTCAGAGGTGGCCAGGGGTTGGAGAGGGGTGCCTGTAAAGAGCCAGGACAAGGAAGTGTTGGGGACAGTGGTACTGTTCTGTGTCCTGGTTGGAGGGGATAGGTAACAAGAATCTATGCGTGTGTTAAAACTCATAGAACTATAAACGCCTGTAATCCCAGCACGTTTGGAGGCTGAGGCGGGTGGATCACGAGGTCAGGAGTTCGCGACCAGCCTGACCAACATGGTGAAACCCCGCCTCTACTAAAAATACAAAAATGAGCCGGGCGTGGTGGGGCGCACTGTAATCCCATCTACTCAGGAGGCTGAGGCAGGAGAATCACTTGAACCCGGGAGGTGGAGGTTGCAGTGAGCAGAGATCACACCACTGCACTCCAGCCTGGATGACAGAGCGAGACTCCATCTCAAAAAACAAAAAACAAAACTAATTCCAAAAAAATGGCAATTTTATGACATGTTAATTAAGAAAAGAAACTCTCACCCATCCCCCAAAAAGGATGAAGTGAGAGGTACCAGCATGAGCAGTGGCACTGGTGGGCTTCTAGCCCCATCCTTCCCTCCACCATCATTAAATCAGCAAGTACGTAATTCACACCCTCTCTACAGCTAGAAAGGTCAGTTAGAGGGCCTTGAATGCCGCTGTGAGATTAAATATAATTCAGCAGGCAATTGGGAGCCATAGATGGTCCTTGAGCATAAGTGATGTACTCAGAGCTGTGCTTTAGGTTGATTAAACTGGACACATGGAGAATATGGTACCAGTGGGCAATGGCAGAGAGTACCAGTGGGTGGGGACTAGACGAGGGGTCAGGCCTGCTTAGATGTGGGGTCTATAGGAAAGGCAGGGGTTGGGATGAGGCTGTAGTTTAGAGTTTCAGTAATGGGAATGACAGAGCTCAAAAGGACAGAGGGGGAGGGGGAGGGGGAAGGCTAGATGGAGAAGAAGATGGGAGCTGCCACCACCCTGCTGGGCGGCGGCCACGCCATCCTGGTTCTATCTTTACCTCAATATATTTCCTCACCTGATCGCCCTCCACCATCTTTGCGTGCCCTCTTTTTCCCTCTGTTAGTCTCTCTTTGAATCCTGTCCTCACTCCTTAGCTCTCTGTCTCTCACCCGCCTTCCCACCTGTCTTAGTCCATTTTGTGTTGCATATAACAGAATGACTGAAACAGTAATTTATAAGAAGCAAAATTTATTTCTTACAGCTATGGAGGCTGAGAAGTCCAAGGTCAGGGGGGCTTGCTTGCACCACCAGCAAGGGCCCTCTTGCTGGTGGGGACTCTGCAGAGTCGTGGGCTGGTGGAGGGCATCTCACATGGTGAGAGAGCTGAACATGCTCATGCAGTAACTCAGGTCTCTCTTCCTCTTATAAAGCCACTAGTCCCCCTCCCAGGATAACCCATTCATCCATGAAGTCATTAATCTGCTAATCCATGAACGGATTAGTCCATTCATGGGTGCAGAGCCCTCATGAGCCATTCACCTTCTAAAGGCCCCACCTCTCAATACAGCCACATTGAGGATTAAGTTTCAACATGAATTTTGCAGGGGACATTCACACCCTAGCACCATCCTTCCTTCTCTATCTGTCTCCATCTTCTGATTTTTTTTCTCACACTCACACATCCACAGCAGATAAACAAACACATGCAACTCATTCATTCATTCATCCCTTTGTCCTTTACCCATACCAACTATGTGGCCAATACACATACATGCCCCATGCCCCAAAGATAGGAAATGTGTCATGTGGGAGGGGCCCTGTGCGGGCCTGAGCAGCCCTGCCTGGGGCAGCTGAGTGACATGCAGGGCTGTCACCAGGGATGGTAACCTCTCTACCCGGATCCCAGCACCCTGTCCCAGCCCAGGAGCCATTCCTTAAGACATTTGTGGTGTCTTTGTTCACTGGGAAGGGGACACAAGGCTGGGTAGGTCCCCTTGGAAGAGGGCTAAAAGGAGAGGGAGATGAAATTACCTGCTCCTTCTTGGCTCCCAGGGTTCCAGGACACCAAGTTCATGGCCTCCTATGACGGTGGGATTCCTGATTTGGAAAGGCAGCCCAGAGAGGGCAAACAGTTTTCATGAGGTCACAAAGCAGCCCAGTGCCAGGCCTTTCTCCTCCTCTCCTGTCCCCTCCACTCTTCTCAGCTCCGTCTCTGCCACCCAAATGCGCAGGAAAGGTGGACTCACTCTTGGTGGAGAGGCAGTGGAATACTAAGTGGTGTGATTAGCAGCTGTGGCAGTGTCCCCTCCTGATTTCCATAAGACATTTAGATTTCTTTGCCTGGCCACACATTTCTCACTCTGTGGGAAGAGGGAAATCATTTTAGCATGGGAAATAGACAGAGCCAGGCAGCTGCTGAGTGGGAGAGCCAGCTCCCAGCTCTGCACCCTGGCCCTCCCTGCTCCCTGCCTGGAAGACTCAAGAAGCCCTCGCCAGAAAGCAGACGGCTGGATACCCAGGTGGCTGGTGAGGCCAGCCAGTACCCTCTCTCTGTGGCCCTGCCTCACGGGCCCTGTGATTCTCCCCAGAAGGGGCCACAGAAGGAGGGGCAGGACAGTTCTGGGCTTGGGACGGACCTGGGTGCACACATCCTTTTCCCCTGGACTCTTTTGGACTCTTCTCCCTGCATCTCTGAGAACACTGACACCCCGCTTTAGCCCCCTGCCCCAACCCCAGCCAAACCTTGAGTGCAGAGTTTGCCAGTGGAGTGAGGAAGGGGTTGAAGCCAGGTAGATAGAGAGCTGAGATTCAAATTAGCAGATTCTGATCAGAATGGCAGAGCTTGAAGCTGGAAATATGGCCGCCAGTGCTAGGAGGCTTGCCCAGGGTTGCAAGACAGGGCCGCAAAGAAGGGATTGCTGAGTCTTCCACATGGGGCAGGTGCCTTCCAAACAGAGCCTATGCTGGAGGGAGGGAGAAGAGGACATAACGTGGCTCCCTGGGATCACAGGAGGCTGAGGGGTAAAGCACGGTGTCCTTGAGTTAAGAACTCAGGCCACATAAATCCTCTGTGGTTCCGTCTGTACTTTGCACATGAATTACCAGTCCAGGTGGTTGTATCAGCAGCCACTGCCCCATCTGTGGAACTGGAAAGGACCCTGTGTCCCCCGATCTCCACATAAAGCTTGTCCTTTGGCCATACCCATGGGCACTCTTGAGAGAAGCCCAGCCCTCCTGGCTAGCTCCTCTAAGGCCACTTCATTTCGTGAGGTACCCTCTGGGCTGACTGCTCTAGTCCCTAGAGGCCCAGGGATGCAGAAGAGAAAGAGACAGCTAGGCTGAGCTAGGAACCGTGTGACATGGGCTTGGCTGGGTCCCGGGAGTTGGAAGTCTGTGCCCAGGAACAGGAGTGGGTACAGACAGGTGGTAAAGCGTACCTGTGCTTTGGAAGTGTAAGATTCCCATAGTGCCCTAGGGCAGTGGGCTGCAAATTAGGGAAATAGAATCCAAAAGCACTTGCCCCTCATTTGCCTTAATGCAAGTACCCAAGGCACATTATAATTCTTTTCCCAGGAGAATGGAGGCTGGCTTCAGGGAGTGGGGTGGGGGGAGTCTGCATGTGCAGGTGAGGAGGACCTGCCCGCCTCGTGCCTTCTTCTATAGGCAGATAATACACACATCCGCAGTGAAAATGACGGCGCTCTGATATTCTTCTCCCAAAGTGCCAGCTGCCAATCGGATTGAATTAGATTTCACAGGGGTTTTTGCAATACATGGAATTCACCAGCAAATTACCCTTAAAGAGGGAAAATCAATCATTTGGAGCAGAGATAAGCTGAAGGCAAGGCAGCCTCAGATTGATCCCGTCTGTGCAGGCGTGTGTGGAATTCAGCAGATAACCTGTGGAGGAGGGATGGGAGGCTGGCAGAGAGGGAGGAGAAGGGGAGAGAGGCAGGGCAAGAGGGGGAAAGAGGGAGTTGGAGAGGGAGAAATTGGAAAGAGGAAGGTGAGAGGGCAAGAAGGGGAGGAAAGAGAAAGGAGAAGAGGGATAGAAGAAGGAAGGGAAGAGGAGAGAGAAGAGAGGATACTCAGTCTGTGCAGGCTGCTGTAACAAGCTACACCATAAGGCAGCTTGTCACAGTGCCACAAACAACAGAAACTTACTTCTCTCAGTTCTGGAGGCTGGGAAGAGCAAGATCAAAGGGCCAGTAGATGTGGTGTCTGGTGAGGGCCTGCTTCCTGGTTCACAGATGGCCATCTTCCCACTGTGTCCCCACATGGCTGGAGGGGCAAGGGTGGCTCTGGGGTCCCTTTATAAGGGCATTAATCCCATTCATGAGGACTCTGCCCTCGTGACCTAATCACCTCCCAAAGGCCCTGCCTTCCTTGGGGGTTAGTATTTCAACATAAATTTTGGGGAGGGGGACACAAGCATTCTGTCTCCAGCAGAGGAGAGGAAATGAAGGCGAGATAAAGAGAAAAACAAGCAAAGGAGTCATAGAGGAGGTGACAAGAGAGGGAAGGAGAGGGAGAAACGGGGGAACAGGAGAGAGAGCTTGGGCTGCAGGCATGGAAAGCAGTTAGAAGAACGTAGTGGGCTGGGTGCGGTAGCTCACACCTGTAATCCCAGCACTTTGAGAGACCGAGGCAGGAGGATGGCTTCAGCGCAAGAGTTCAAGACCATCCTGGGCAATGTAGGGAGACCCTGTCTCTACAAAAAATAAAAAACATCCACCAAGCGTAGTGGTGCACACCGTGGTCCCAGCTACTTGGGAGCATCACTTGAGCCCAGGAGGTTGAGGCTGCAGTGAGTCGTGTTTGCAGTCCCCAGACTGCACTCCAGCCTGGGCGACAGAGTGAGACTCTGTCTCAAAGACAAGAAAGAGCACCACAGCATCCAAGCTTCTCATGTGGTAAATGAGGAAACCAAGGCCCAGAAGGAAAACAGGGCCTTCCCCAGTTGCACAGCAATACAGGGCAGCTCCAGAGAAAACGGACTCCTGACCTCAGCCACAGAGGAGCTTGGGGAGGGGACATAAGTGAGACGATGAAAGCCTGAAATGAGGGCAGCATCCTTCACCCTGCTGCAGGCCCAAGAGGCGCTCCACTCCCAGGGTGGGGAAATGGAGGCCTGGAGCCATGGGTGGCAGGGCAGGCCTGGAGGGCAGAGGAGAAAGGGGCAGCAGGGCAGAGCCACTGCCGTGTGACCCGCCGTGTGGGCCTGCTGGGTGCCGGGGGTTGAGGTGGAGTCAGAAATGGAGACGGTGTCCTCTGCCAGGCTCCTTTCACTGCCCTCTGGATCCTGGCATCTCAGCAGGCAGAGAGACTTGGCATCCCCCTTAGTGTAGAGGCTGGAGGGAGAAGCAGCTGGCTTTGAGGCGAAGGGAGAAGAGGCCTACCTCCTGCCGAGGTCCTCTTTGCCATTTCTGATTGGAGTGAATTAAGTGAAAGGGGGGACAAAGGAGGATAAAGAATACATATTCGATGGACTTTTATTTCCTGCCGTTGAATGGTGTGGGTCAGACCAACAGAAGGTACAGTCGAGGAAGGAGGGAGACCAGCAGCCGCACGCCCAGGGTGGGACTGGTGGGTCCTGTCACCCCTGCACACAGCCAAGCCTTTGCCCTTCTTTGCCTGCTCATCTCATCCGTGGTCTAGAAATCAGCTCTTTCCTCAGATGCCTCCTCCCCGCACTGCTTCTAGAGCAATAATAATAGCTCCCCCGTTGAACACTTACTCCATCCCAGACGCTGGACCAAGATTTGGCAGCTCACCCACAGTAGCCCTATCAAGTAGGCTGCATTCTTCCCATTTTGCAGATGAGGAAATTAAGGCTCAATGGAGTAAAACCATGTATGCAAAAAATCACACAGCTGTAAAAGGCAGGGCCTGAGCCTAGGCTCAACCCCAGAGCTTGTGCTTCCAAGGTTCTACACCCGGAAAGCTCAGGTCATGGGGCTTTTCCCTGGCAGACCCGAGTTCTGGATAGGGTTGGTGTCAGTGAGGGCGGCACTGACTCTGGGGGCCCCACTCTGCACTCCAGGTTCTCAGCCCCATTCCAGCTTGGGCTGAGGGTATCACACCACCCACCACCCAGAACTCCCTGGGTACCTCATGAGAGCCCTGGCCTTTTTTTTTTTTTTTGAGATGGCGTCTCACACTGTCACCAGGCTGGAGTACAGTGGCATGATCTTGTTTCACTACAACCTCCACCTCCCAGGTTCAAGCAATTCTCTTGCCTCAGCCTCCTGAGTAGCTGGGATTACAGGCACCCGCCACCACGCCCAGCTAATTTTTTTTTTTGTATTTTTAGTAGAGACAGGGTTTCACCATGTTGGCCAGCCTGGTCTTGAACTCCTGACCTCATAATCTGCCCTTCTCAGCCTCCCAAAGTGCTGGGATTACAGGCGTGAGCCACCGTGCCTGGCCAGCCCTGGCCTTGTATCTTGCCCCAATATCCCCCTACCCCCGCACCCCAAACATAAAGGTGGCCTTGGTCCTTGCTGTGCCCCCTGAGTCCACCCTGCATTCACATGACCCAGGTCCTTCCTCTCCTGTGAAAAGGAATTAAGGTCTCCTCCAGGGCACATTGTAGTTTACAGGGTGGGGTGACAGTCCCCTAGCATTGGAGGCACGAAGAAAAGAACACACAGTTCCCTGCCATAGAGAATTTCCTGGCTTAGGCAAGAAAACACAATTCATATGCTTACAAAATGTGGGGAGCAGAGAAACGATACTGTTTTCGTTTAATTCTGTGAGGTGTGCCTACTCTCCCCACTTCCTAGATGAGGAAATTGAGGCTTCAGGGGTGGAAGTGAGTTGCCTAAGGTCACACAGCTAGGAAGTGACCGAGCCTGTTCTACAACGTTGAATTGTGCTCTCTTTCCACTGCATCACGCCACTGAGTCACTAACCCAGGTGCCACCTGGCTGATGGCAGAGAGACAAACATCCTGGAGAGGCAGGCTGGTGTCACCATCAGCAGGGCAGTGCCTTAGGATGGGGAGGGCCAGGCAAGAGCGAGAGAGACAAAGGAGGCCCCTGCATAGTATACAGGAGGGAGGCTGGAGGCTGGCTCAGGCCTTCCTCCCCATGGGGGCCCAGGCCACCTGCAGAGGACTGCGCCAGTGCTGAAAGCCTTCAGGTGATGACCAGGGGAAGCCATGCTCAGAAATCAGGCCACCCAACCCAGCAGCAGGACCAGCCTGAAATCCGCCCCTCTGAGCCAGGGAAAGGCCTGCATGCCAGTGGTTAAGTAGTGGAAACATCACCCTTGACCCTCCCTCCCAGGGGAGTATTTAACGAGCTGATGTCTATTGAGAGCCCAGCACATAAGCTCAACAAACAGCTGGACAATCACGCTGGGTCAGCACACGGAGCCGGGTCTGCTGGGACAGACTCAGGTCGGCCGGCCCTGGGAGCCTTAGAGAGACTAGAAGGGAGCAAGTGGCTCCTCTGACCCTTCTCGAAGCCAACCCCCACCTCCAGGAGTGGGAGGCAGGGAGGGGCCAGGTTTAGGGAAGTTGTGGGGCAGCCCTCCTGGCAGTCGGCTGATAAGGCACTGCCCTCATGGGGGTGGGAAGGCTGCAGCCCTCAGGAGCAAAGTGCAGGAGCCACATGGGGAGGGAGTGGCGGGGAGCCAGGAGGGATTTCATGTGTCCTTCCCCTCCCAAGAAATAAATAAAGCCAAGCTGTCGCCTCGGCCTCCCCAGGCAGCCACCGGCTCCCCAGTCCGTGGTGGCTCGGCTCCGGCTCGGCTCCGGGACCACGGTGGGCGCTATCAGCCTTCTCATCACCTCTCCCAGCTGGAGGAGAATTTAATCCACAGGCTCCTCTCCACACACACTGGGGCTCCATTTGATGTTTCTCTTTATCTCCCTTCCCAACAAAATCACCCCTCTGCAGCTCCAAGAGCCCCTCCAGCCTCCTCTGCACCTCCACCGCACGAAGGCAGTCCCCCCACCCCCATGGGACAAGGGCATGGAGGCAGCCTAGCAGGAGCAGGGAGGTGGGTGTGCCGTCCACCAGCCCTGGCTTCGTGCCCTGACCTGAGCTGAGGCACTTGTGGGCCTTCTTCTGCCACGTGTGGCACAGGGAGGGGTTCACTATGCCAGCTGCAGTGTTCTGTAGTGGGAGGTCCAGGAGAGCTGGGTTAAGACCTCTGACTCCCCCAGGGTAGGGGCAGGACAGACCTGAGTTCCAGTCCTTCCTTCGCTGCTGTGTGGCTTGAACACTTACCCTTTCTGGCCCCAGTTTCCTTCTCCAAGAAAAGGAGTGGGTTGACACTGTCTTTGGGCTGTCGTGTGGATTCTGGTTAAGGTGTGTGACGCTTGTATGGTAGCCGGGCTTCGCAAATGGAAGCTGTTGATGGAGCCAACATGGAGAAACTCTACCTCTACTAAAAATACAAAAATTAGCCAGGCATGGTGGTGTGTGCCTGTAGTCCCAGCTACTCAAGAGGCTAAGGCAGGAGGATTGCTTGAACCCGGGGGGCGGAGGTTGCAGTGAGCCGAGATCGTGCCATTGCGCTCCAGTCTGGGCGATAGAGCAAGACTCCATCTCAAAAAAAAAAAAAAAAAAAAAAAAAAGGTTCAGCAGCATAGGGCTGCAATCAGTAGGGGTTTTGCACCAACTTAGCTAACTGGAATATCTCTCTCAAACACACACCCATCCTGAGGGCTGACAGTCACAAATCCAGACCAGGCAGAAATTGGTCAGCTGGTAAAGTTCTGGAAGGAACAGGCTGAGCATTTTAGAGGACTTGGTCAGTAGGTGATCCCGAGGGCCTCAGGACATGTGTCCTGACCACTACAGTGTGTGGCCTGAGTGAGCTTCCAGCCCCTGGCAGCAGATCAAGGAGAAGGGAGCAAGTCTCATTCATGGAGACCCCAGGAGCGCTCCTAAAGCGATCAGGAAGCTGTCCCGAGGGCTTGTCCCCTCTGAGTGCTCCTGCCTCACCAGGTAGTTAACCAGAAGCTATACTGAGCTCACACCATCTTCTAGGCATCTTTGAGCTCAGGCGTCACTGACCTCACACCATCTTTTCAGTCGCTCACTGTTGACCACAGCCTGCACACGATTGGCGCCGCCCCAGCCAACACATGGCTCTTCCTTAGCTTTCTCTGCTCATCCACTGTACCTTACAGGCCAGTTCTCTTCAGTTCTGTCTTGCTCCTTCCCAGCATCACTCTACCTGGTGGTTCTCAGACATTAGTGAGCATCAGAATGCCTGGAGGGCTTGTTAAAACAGTGCAGGGCGGATCCCCGGAGTTTCTGACTGAGAAGATCTGGGCATGGCCCCCAAGTTTGCATTTCTAACAAGCTCCCTGTGATGCTGATGCTGTGGTCCCAGGACTACACTTGGAGAACCACTGTTCTACCCTGTAGCTCTCATCCTAGGATACCCGTTGGAATGAATAACTGGAGAGCTTTACAGAATGCGGATGCCTGCATTTCCACCTCCTCTCCCAGTCTGGTCTCCATGGTCTAGGGTGTAGCATAGGCAGGGGGTATTTTAAGGCTCCCCAGGTAATTTTGATATGTGGCTTGTGAAGAACCACCCCTCTATGGCTGTCCCACTGCTCAGCTTTTTCTGGACTCCTGTGGGTGCCTCTGAGCTACTCTCCCTGCTCCATTATGTCTTCTCAACCCTGGCTGTGCAACATGGTTCCCTGGGGAGCGTCAGAAAAAAATACAGCTTTTTCCAGCCCCCAGAGATTATGACACGCTGGCTCTGGGCATCTGCATTTCTTTTTAGAACTCCATGGGTGATTCTGATGTGCATCTAGGGTGAGGAGGGCAGCCCCAGTGTGACTTGCATGTGGCTGCAAGGTCACCTCCCTCCCCCTGCTGCAAAGCTTAGAATGCTCCCGCTTGCTCATGGAAATAATGCAACCCTCAGGATGGCGTCTGCCTGGGACTCCAAGCTTCTCTACGTGGACCCTTTGCAAATAATAAGTCGTTGATTATTCTTCGCCACACTCCGTGCCTTTACTTAGGAAACTGCTCCTCAAAGGGTGGCTTCGATCAGCATCAGCGTCAGCATCTCCTGGAACTTGGTTAGAAATGCAGTCACAGGCCCCAGCCCAGGCCTGTAGAATCAGGAATTCCTAGCGGAGGGAGGAGAATGGGGGAGCAATCTGCAGTTTAACAAACCCTCCAGGTGATTCTGAGACACGCTAAGGATCTAAGGATCAAGAACTCAGTGTTTAAAGCCACTTTCTCCACCTGGAATCCCTTTTCTGCCAGTCCAAAAGAGTCTGAAAATAATACCTTCTGAGCAGGCACGGTGGCTCACGCCCATAATCCCAGCATTTTGGGAGGCAAAGGCGGGCAGATCACTTGAGGCCAAGAGTTGGAGACTAGCCTGGCCAACAGGCAAAACCCTGTCTCCACCCAAAAAATAAAAAAATTTGCCAGATATGGTGGCGTGCACCTGTAGTCCCAGCTACTCAGGAGGCTGAGGTGGGAGAATCACTTGAACTTGGGAGGTGGAGGTTGCAGTGAGCTGAGATTGCACCACTGCACTCCAGCCTGGGCTACAGAGTGAGATGCCGTCTAAAAAACTAAATAACCTTCCTTCGTTTCTAACACTAGCTCAGAACTCTCCTTCTTGGGGCACCCTCCCCTGCTTGGCCTCCCCTTAGACTGGGCCCTGGGGTGCTCAGATGGTAAATCTCAGTTTGCTCTGGTAACTAACATGGCTGACTGCGTGGCCAGTGCATTTCACGCTGTGGACTTGTGCTGCCATTGGGGAATGCCCACATCAGACCTGAGCTCCACTTTCTTGGCCTGGGCAGCAGCATGGGGTGGTGGGAAGGTGCACTAGCCCAGGAGCTGGGCCCCGCCTCTTTCTTTCATTTTTTTTTTTCCTTTTGAGATGAAGTCTTGCTCCATAGCCCAGGCTGCAGTGCAATGGCATCATCTCAGCTCACTGCAACCTGTACCTCCTGGGTTCAAGCAATTCTCCTGTCTCAACCTCCCAAGTAGCTGGGATTACAGACATGTGCCACCATGCCTGGCTAATTTTTTTGTATTTTTGTAGAGACAGGGTTTCACCATGTTGGCCAGGCTGGTCTTGAACTCCTGACCCCAAGTGATCCACCCACCTCAGCCTCCCAAAGTGCTGTGATTACAGGCGTGAGCCACTGCACCTGGCCTGGGCCCGGCCTCTTATCCCCTCTTCTGCCACCAGCGCCCTGTGCAACCTCGGGCTCCTCAGTCAACCTCTGTGAACTCAATTCCAGTGGAGGGGTCCGTGGTAAGAGCAGCAGTAACACGCGAGTTAAGGCTGCTGAAGCCCAGTCACTTCCTGGGCACCCACTGTGTGTCATGGTCTGTGGGGGAATCTTCACTGCCTGAGGCATGGTCTACAGCCTCAAGAGGCTCTCAACATTCCAGAGTAATCACGGAACTGTAACCCAGTTGGAAGCTTTCCGCAACCATTAAGGAAAACGAGGCAAATACTTGGTACTTACAGAGTGTTTAGAATAGCGCCTGAGCAAGAGTAGGCGCTATGCTGTTAGTGTCCTCGTTAGCATCATCATCTATATGTACCATTATGGACCAATCACCAAGATGCAGTTCTGAGTGAAAATACCAGATACAGAGCAACAGGCATGGTATGCTGTTAGTGTCACAGTAGGGCGGCATATACCCTTGATGGTCATATAGGCATGGATTTCTTGGGGAACCCGGGAAGGGGTGTGGTGGCTGCCCTGGCAGGTTCATCAGTACCTCGGCTCACGGGGAGGAGAGGCATGTGTGGCCTTTACACTTTTGAACTACTGGAAAATTTGCCATGTCCCTGCTGATCATGTCTCTGACATTTTTATGTTAGGAAAATAAAAACATGGCGGTGTTTGGGGCCGTTTCCTGCAGGGATTTTATCCAGACTCCGGGAATCTAGGGTGTAGGGATAGCCCCTCCCTTCCTAGCCTACACCATGGCCTTCTGGGTGAGAGTGGACAGAGATCAGGGAGACAGGAGCCCTTGCCCCCTCCTCTCACCTCCTCACCCTTCATGCCCTTGAGCCTCTTCCTTCTGGGTCCCATGCTTGTCCCTCTTCTCCACTCCCCAGCACACACGTGTGCACACTCACACAGTACACCTCCTCCAGACCCCAGAAGCTGTGGCCTGTCAGATGCCGGGACAGCTGCTCCTCTAGGGTGTGGTCCTGGGGCTCCTCCCCTCCTGTGACCCAGGGTCTCACCTTCTTTTCTCTTCTGCTTCCTTCCTCCTCTCCATACCTCTCCGGCTCCTTCTGTCTGTCTCCATATCCTTTGACTGACCGACTCCCACAGAATTTGGTAAGTGAGCCTCGGAAGGGCAGGGGCTGGGCTTGGGGAGGGCTCATGGTGGGCACGGTGGGGAGGGGGCTTTGAGAAGGACACAGCTCAACCTCCCCCACCTTCTCAGGCCCCCAGCTCCTGTGGTTGAGGGACCAAAGTTTCCAGAGAAGAGGAGTTGGTGTCACCTGTTCACAGCTGTCACACCCCGCTGGCTTCAGCTATTAGTGCCCCTTCGGGCATTTAATTGGTCCCTTCCATCTGACGGGATGCATTCCATACCAGGGAGCGCTGCAACCTCCACAGCCCAACAGGCCCAGAGGAGCGTTGCCCCCACATCCCCTGGGGAGCCGCTTTGGGCTGGGGCTCTGGAGCTCCGCAGCTTGCCTGGGCCCCAGAATTGGCAAGAGAGGGCTCAGGGAGCTCAGCTTCCACCTCTCCATCCAAACCTCTGTGCCAGTGACAGGGCACATAAGAAAAGTCTAAATGCAGCAAGTGTATTTACCAGTTTGCTAAAATGGGAAAAACCCAAGAGACTGATGGGTAAACATGAGCGTGAATTCATTCCACAGGTGCATTTGAGCATTTGGGGGGCAGCCCCAGGGACCTGTGAATCCTGTGAACTCTCAGGCTTCACTGGGGCTATCATTTCCTGGTGAAACTCTCCACCCTGAGTGGAATGGAAACCAGCCTTTTGGGGACTATCCCCTTGGACCGTGGAAAGTCTTCGGGGTCAGGGTGACTGGCAGCCCCCCTCTCACCAGGAACAGGTTCCCGAGAAGAGTCCCACAACATCCCCTAAGCAACCAAGAAGTGAGGAAAGGCTTCCCTTGCCAGCCACTGGTTCAAGAGAAAAGGGCCCATGTGCAGAGCGGCTGAGCTGGCCGCTAGGCGAGGGGCAGGCTATGCACCATAAGCCAGAACTTCTGCTTCTGGACTGAGAGCCAAGTCTGTGACCTACTGGGCACCTGCAAGGGGGTCAGTGACCTACTGGGCACCTGCAAGGGGGTCAGGAGGAGGCTGTTACACATCACAGGCCACCTTCCCAGTTGGAGGGGAGTTTGGGGGTACAGGGAATCCGCCTGCCCCCAGTGCAGGCAGGAAGAGGAAATAGAATCACTTTCTGAGCAGGCCAGACCTCAGAGAGTCAGTAAGTTGAATCTCCCACCTTCAGCCGTCTCCTCCCCCTGATCTGGAGACTTCAGTCATGTCACATGCTTTGTGTAAGGAGAGTCAGGTCGCATCTGAGGGGCTCTGTGAGCCACAGCCCTGATTAGAATGATCAGAAACATCTGAACTGGAGTGAGGCACCCACCTCCCTGAAACAGTGGGCTTGGGCTGCTGGGACACAGCAGAACCTGTGATGGGGGTGGCCACCCTCTGCTGGCCACAGTGTGGGGTCCCTGGCCATTCATGTTGCCGCTCAGTCTCTGGGTTATTCCCATTTCACGTGTCAGCAAATCAGTGTTCTCCCTGATGGACGCATTCCAGAGGAGGGGAAGGACAGCATCTGCGTCCCTCAGCATCCTCTCCTGCCCAAGCCTGTGGTGACTGCTTAACTGCTTCTCTTCCCTCCACTCCCCTCACGCCCTCTCTCCTCCTCCTTCCTTCATCTCCCTGCTGGGTCTTGCAGCTGGCCGGTCCCTCCACAGCTGGGGTCACTGGGGCAGAGAAGGGGAGCAGGAGATGGAAAGTGAACCAAGCCACCTGGAGGGGACACTGTGAGCATCAGACCGCAGGAGGAAGGCGAAAAGAGCCAGAAGAGGTTTCCAGAGGGCCTAGATGTGGGCGGGTCGTGGCGTCTGGGAGCTGCACGGGAAAGCCCTGCTCCATCCCAGCACCTCATCCACTGCCCCATCCAGAGCAGCTCAGGGCTCACTCTTGGGTGGCTCTGTTCCTCCATTTAGATCCTAGCTTTGGCCACTGTGCCCTTCCTGACTAGCTGCTTCTGCACTCTTGACCCAGGGCCTGAATAGCATGTTTGAGGTGTACCTGGTGGGGAACAACTCGCACCACTTCATCATCTCCCCGACCTCCGTCCAAGGGAAGGCAGACATTCGTATTCGGGTGGCAATCCCACTGGACTACGAGACCGTGGACCGCTACGACTTTGACGTAAGGCCCCCATTCACTGGCGTGTTGGAGTGGGGTCGGGGTGGATTTCAGGGTAGGCAAGGGGAAGGTAGAAGATTCCCTTAGATCCACCTTCCACAGCTGCCCATCTTGTGGATCTGACTCACAGATCACAGACCACACAGGCTGGGCTGAGTCTCCCCTTTCCAAGGAGGACAAGGATGTGTCCAGGAATGGAGTGCAATTTTACCAGAATCCCATCAGGAGCTTCTGCAGCCCATCTCCTGCCAGATGAGCCTCTGCTAGCTCCTCCTGCCCTAGCCAAATCAGTGGCTATCCCTAGAGCAATGATAGATGGGCCCACAGTAGCACACAGCTGGGATGGGCAGAGACTCTTAACAGGTGCTCTGGGCTGGGGCTGGCAAAGGCACAGAGAGGACTCAATGGGACAAGGACTCTGGGAGGGGGCATGTGAGAGCTTACCTGGGCCCCTGTTCTGCACACCCAGCTCTTTGCCAATGAGAGTGTGCCCGACCATGTGGGCTATGCCAAGGTGAAGATCGCACTCATCAACGAAAATGACAACCGGCCCATCTTCAGCCAGCCGCTGTACAACGTCAGCCTATACGAGAACGTCACCGTGGGGACCTCTGTGCTGACAGTCCTGGTGAGTCCCCACGTTCCTGCAGAGTCACTGAGCTCTCTGGGGCTGACTGTGGTGAGGCACCCAGAGGGATTTTGTCCAAGGGACCTGGGCAATCAGGGAAGGAGGCACCCCCTCAATACCCAGGCTGTTTGTTGGTGTATGAAATAAAGCTTCTGGAATCTTTATGAGGGGGCTCCTGGGCCTAGGCTGCAATATGGAAAAGGAGCCAATCTTGGGGGGGTGACAAGACTGGGCTGAGGACACTGATTTCCTGCCTTTCCCTGAGAGAGACTCAGTGAGCGTGGGCCGGGAGCCCTGGAAGTCCCCTTGAATGGGTGGGAAGGTGCCAGCCATCCTGAGGAGGGCCACCCTCTCCATCTGAGCACAGGCACCAGAGAGGGACAGGCTTCTGAGGGTGCTTGGGCATTCCCTGCTGCCCATGGTTGGACTTGCCCTTTGACAAGGGGCCCTCCCAGTGGCATTTGTATCTGTCAGTACTCTTGGTTGCAAGGGACAGAAACCCTTAAGTAGTTTAAGCAAAAAAGGATCAGCTCCTGTTACTCAAAAGTGCAAGTGATTTAGGCAGGGCGCGGTGGCTCACACCTGTAATCCCAGCACTTTGGGAAACCAAGGTGGGAAGATCACTTGAGGTCAGAAGTTACAGACCAGCATGGCCAACATAGCAAAACCCCGTCTCTAAGCCAGGCGTGGTGGCATGTGCCTGTAGTCCCAGCTACTAGGGAGGCTGAGGCAGGAGAATCACTTGAACCTAGGAGACAGAGGTTGCAGTGAGCCAAGATTGCGTCACTGCACTTCAGTCTGGGTGACAGAGCCAGAATCAAAAAAAAAAAAAAGTGCAAGTGATTTCAGGCATGGCTACATCCAGGCACTCAGTTGAGCAGGGCTCTGTCTTCAACACTGGGCACTGCTTTTTTGTATTGGCAAAGAGAGGCAGCAGAACCTCTAGGCTGACTTCTTACCAACTTATCGATCCTAGTGGGAAAAATTCTTTTGCTGTGATTCCAGCAGATTCTCATCGGCCCAGTTGGTTGGGCCATCCTGGAACCAATCAACCAGTCGTGATTCTGGGATGCCAGGGAGGGATCATATTCCCCCTAGTGGAGCCAGGGGTTGGGATCAGCCCCACCTAAATGACACTGGCTGAGAATGGGGAAGGGTTTCTATTCTAATACAAGGGATTGAATGCTAAGCAGATCCAAGTGGTAGATGTGTGCTACACAACCTCAGAGCCTTGCCCATAGTTGGTGTTCAATAAATGGCATGGAGTTTAACTCACTGCGTTCCCCTCCCTGCACACCTGGGACCGCAGAGTCCTTGCCTCCATTTCTTGCTCCTTCCCCACGAAGCAGAGACATTGCCTGTGATACCAAGACCCCGATCTGAAGTGTGTTTACTCTACAGACAGATGGTATGAAACTGCACTGAGCCCCAGGCCCTTCCCATCTGACAGTTATTAATATTTCAACCAGATGTCGAGCTAGTCAGGCTGTCAGACGTCAACAATAATTCTGCGGCAGCTGTTTTTTCCACCCCCCACGTCTCTAGCCTGTGACTCCTCCAGCTTTCACCAAGGTGCTCCCTGCAATAAATCACCAGGCGCTTGAGGCCTCCTGGACCCTCTTCCAGCCTCTCAGAGACCAAGTACCAGAGGCTCTGGCCTTCTGGACCCAAAGCGTGTGTCTTTACCCACCACCCACCTTTGAATGACTGGGTAAAGGGAAGCCAACAGCCTGTGCTTTTGAGGCCTCTGGGAGTGAGGGGAGGCTCTGTCCCCTGCAGGTCTGGGACCATGTGGCAAAGAATTCTAGTGTCGGATCCAGGCTCAGTGGATGTCAGGGGATTCCTTCCCGGCTCTCTTGCTTGGAGTTTCCTCACTTCGTAGTCCCAAGTTCCCACAGTACTTAGAAAGTGATGGGAGAAACCTTTGCCAATTCATGGATGATGCTGGTGGCTCTAGGTTGTGTGGTTTGTTCCCTCATATCCCAGACCGCTCTGATTCTCACATTCCAATCCTGCCTCCTGACCTGGCAATAAAAGTCAGATGAGAAGGCCAGGGAGTGTCTTATCCTGGGACCCTGCTAGGCATGGGACAGCCCTGCAGCCTGGCCACTATGTGGGGCCTGGCAAGGTTTCTGGGTGCTACTGGACAGTATGAGAGGTACAAGAGTAATCTAATCATGTATCCATTCATTCACTCAACGAATGTTTGTTGAATACCTGCTGTGTGCTAGGCACATGGCCCTGAGGACACATGGTGATGTGAGTGTTGTATTTAGCCGGTGGTGCCAAGGACAGCTGTGTCGGGCCCAGCCCAGTCTGGGGCTGGTGCTGGGGAGCAGGCTTTGGTGAATGTGAGCCGAGCCTCTCACACCAGGTTTTCATC
>CAUYLG010054739.1:0-57500 GCA_963573385.1 Cacajao melanocephalus | reverse complement strand
GACCCTCAGTCTCTAGAGCGTGCTGTGAAGAGAATAACAATAATACTTATTCCACAATGAAAAGAGATGGGGCATTTAAAGCACTTTGTGTATTAGAAGGCACTGGGTAAATGGCAGATGTGATTGCTAGAACTATTGCTGTTACTTGTATCCAGCTTGAAGGTTTGTTCTGTCTTATCTGGGAGTCAGGGGAGCTTCAGAGAGCATGGGTATTTAAGCTTAGGTCTCTAGGTTCCTAGATTTTTTGCCTTTGGCTGTGAAAGGAGTGCCTGCCCAGCCTGCAGTGCTGGGTTGTCGGGAGACCCAGGGCAGTGATGTGGTGTAACTAGGCAAGACTTACAGATGGCAGGAGTGGGTATTCTCATTATTGGCCTTCAGGGTCTGACCTGGCTGCCCACCACCCTTTCAGCCTGTGGACAAGCCCAGCTCTGCCACAGTGGGCTCTGGACAAGCCACTGGACTTTGTTTGTCCCCATCTCTCCTTCCCCTCCTGCCCCTTCTCTGGACTCTGGGGCCTCTCAGTTGGTGCATTGGTTGAGTTCCTGTCTGTGCCCAACCCTGAGAAGCTAACACAAAGATTAGCCTCAAGGAGTGGAACACGGAGAAAGTTTAAACAGGCTTGCGGGTGACAGCCAGGGCTCTTCGGAGGGAGGCAGACAGTAGATGCTACCAGTGTGTGTGTGACCTGTGCAGTGGTCTGGGGATGTGGACTCAGAAGGGCCCCAAACTTGGTTTAATACTCTGCTGTCACCATCTTGAAATTCTGATAATTTCTGCGCAGAGGGTCCCGCATACTCATGTTGCTGTGGGCCCTGCAGCTTACGTGGCTTGCCCTGACACAGGAGTTTATCATTCTGTGCCCAAACAGTCAGTGGCTCTCCATGGTTTTCCTCCATTCCTACATTCAGTCAACAGTCAGCAAAGGCTAAAGTTCCTACAGAGCTGTCTCAGTTCCTGTTGCTGCGTAAGAAACCACCCAAACATAGTGGTGTAAAGCAACACCTGTTTTTAATTAAAAAGTCCCATGGATTTCGTGGGTCAGGAATACAGAAAGGGTGCGGTAGGGAGGCCTTCTCTGTTCCTTGTGTACTGGGGTGACTCGACTGGCTGGAGTCTGGAAACAGGGCCTGAAGGATCCATTCCGATAGTGTTCTCGCCCTGCCGTACCAGGGGCCTTGGCTCGTTCAGCTGAAGGGTGAGTGCAGCTGGACTGTTGCCTGGACACCTACACGTGGCCTCCCCGCATGTCCGGGCGTCTCCCAGCGTGGGAGCTCTGAGTCGGTGCACCCCTGGGAGGGCCTCTGGGGGCGGAGTGTCCCAAGAGAGCCAGACAGAAGCTGTGTGGATTTTTCAAGCCAGCCTCCAAGTCACATTGCATCATTTCTGCTGAATTCTATTGGTTTTAAGTCACCAAGGCAAGTCCAGATTCAAGGGGAGAGGACATAGATCCTCCCAGCTGTCAATGGGAAGAATGTCCGAGAATTTACACCAATGTAAATGGCTTAGAATCACTCGGAGGTCATTACTCCAGCTCCGCACCGCTTCTGAGCGGTCATGTATGAGCACAGTGCCATGAATCCAGTTTCCCTCGCCTCCTCCCGGAGGCACAAAAGGAAGCAGGAGAGCAGAGGGGAACCCTGCAAATCCCATTCCCAGCCTGGGATGAGCTCTCATTGACCAAGAAGGGAAAAGACAGTGATCTCTGGTGCCCCAGGCACTTCCTGGCCAGTGGAGTTCAAGCCCTCTAGACCTGGCTTGGTATTCAAGGCTTCCACAGCCTGACCCTGAGCTGCTCTCCAGCCCTTGCCCGTACCCCTCACACCCTTCTCTCCTGCCCGCCCGGATCCCCAACGCCCCTGCAGCGCTCGGCATTTCCTTGTCACAGCGTCTTTGCTCACTACTCACCTGCCTCTCCCTCCTTCCTATTTGAGACCATCAAAATCTGCTGACCCTAAGGGCCAGCCCCCTTGGCAGCACCGCCTTAAAAAGCCGTCTCTTCCTGGTAACTGGCATGTGTCCCCTCTGTGGATTTCCTCTGCCTCCTCTCTGGGGCCCCAGCGTGCTGTGTGATTTGCTGTCCCTCAGCTTTTCCCACCCTGTATGAGGGCTTGCTGGCAGGTTTTCTTCCCCACGCCCCGGAAAACCTTCCCCAGGCAGGTTCTCTTTATCTCAGGGTCCCCACCCCTGGTGAGTGCAACACAAAGTAGGCTGGACTCCTATTTTGGTGTCTGGGGTGGTCTGGGGCATGTAGGGCAGCTGCTGGAGGAAGGGATGTGGGCAGGAGAAGGTCAGCAGAGGCCTCATGGGGACACATGAGGCACAGAGAGGGTAAGTTACATACACAAGGCCACCCAGCCCATCGGCCACCAAGATGTTTGTCCAAGCCTGAAGGCTCATAACCCCATCTCTGTGCCAGGCTCCCCCGACGTCCCCTCAGGTGGCGAGCACATGGAAAAGACTGACGGCCAGAGAACCTCCCAAGGCCTGGCTTCCAGGCCACTGACTTGCTGTATGACCCTGTTCTGTTCTCATCCCCTCTCCGGGCCTCAGTCTCCTGCTCAGTCCAAGAAGATGGGCTGGAGGCATCCCTGGGGATGCAGACCGCAGCCCAGGGACCAAGGCCAAGGGTAGAAAGGTATAATGGCCACCAGCTTCCAGGATCCCCTGGGTCTCCTAGTCCTAATCAGGACATGCGAGTCCAAGATCAAGGCTGAAATCTGCCCAGCCTTTCAGTCTGGCCGCATAGGCAGGTAAGTGGGACCTGACCCTGCTTCCCCAGCTACTGCTGGGCAGGACCGGGTCCTAGGCCTTCCTGGTCCTCGGGGAGCCCCTGTGTCTCCCTGGATTGTCTGCTCTCCTCCTTCCCCTCCCAGAGCAGGGCTCTGCACTCTCTGGGACAAAGGGTGCCCTCCAAATGCAAATCCAGTGACTATTGAGGGCCTGAGAGGACAGTGGTGAACCAGACAGTGTTCCTGTCCATTCTAGGGGCAGGAGGCGGATGATGAACAAGGAAAGTCAGAGCCGGTGGGATAGGGATGAGTGCTGTGGGGAAATACAGCTGGGCAGGGGCGGGGGTGCCAGGGCTGGAGTTGCAACTGCATTGTTATATCAAGTGGTGCAGGAGGGCAGGCCTCTCCTGGAAAGTGACATGAAATAACCTGGAAGGAAGCCAGTGGGGATCCAGGTTGAAAATCCAGGAAGAGTAGCCCAGATGAGGGAGGCAGGTGAAAGGCTCAGAGCAAGAACCTGGCTGCGGTGGATGTGCAGAGAGCAGGAGGGACACAGAGGCCGGGAGGTGATGAGGCCAGGGAGCCCATTGTGGGTAGCCTAGGGGAGACCTGAGGATGGATCTCCTCGCTGCTCTTTGGTGGAGAAAAGGCCAGGGGTAGGGGATGGAGGGGACCAGGGTGGAAGCTGGAGACCAGCCCTGAGCTACTGCAAGAAGCCAGGGAGGGATCAAGCTCCAACCATGCAGCTGGAGACAGGAGAAGATTCCAGATCCCTCCTGCTGCCCCACCCTCCTCTCTCCGCCCTTGCTGGAGCTGCCTCACTATTTTCCTTCCCAGGCCAGCAAGGTGCATCCGCCTCCATCCACCAGACTGGCCAGGTGGGCCTTGTGCCCTCCCGAATGTCAAGTGGGAAGGCCTGCAAGTAGGCCCGAGGTGGGGTTGGAGTCCTGCCTCGGCTTCCTACCAGCAGGTTGGCCTTGAGCCGGTGACTGAAGGGCTCTGGCCTTCCATTTCCTCCTCTGTAAAATGGGAAGAATAATTCCTATCTCAGCAATGCTGTGAAATAATGTATGGCAAGTTCATAGGCCAGACCTGCCGAGTGCTCCGGAGTATACTAGTGCTTGCTGTGTGCCAGGCCCCCAGGGTTCTCCATGGTTTTCTAGAACAGTTGAATCTCCCTACTTCTGATAGCATCAGTTTGACCATTGTATCAAGCTGATGACAAAAATTGCCAACATGAATTATTAGTAAGCCTAGGAGATGATGACAGGGTGCAAGGGGTAGGCCCCGTCCACAGGCTTGAGCAAAACCAAGAGGGAAGACAGCCCTTGTGCCTCAGCCCGAGAATCACGGGAAGCTGGACTTCCAGAGCCTGGAAGGGCCTGCTCAGCCCTTCCAGTGCGTTCCCCAGCCCCCCTACCTGGTATTCTCCCTCCCCATCCCCTCCTGACACCCCCACCATTGGCATCTTAATTGATCTCATTGTTCTCAAACCCTTGAGACCTGAGACTCCAGCTGTGCTTAAACAGAACAAAATCTCTTCCAATTTCCCCACTGTTTAAAAGAAAATTGAATTCTTTATCTGCAGCCTGGGGAGGGGAAGAGGGAGGCTAAAGAGAGAGGGACACACACACACACACCCCCCAAATAGTAGGTCATCCCAGCCCTGCCCCCACGCTGGCCTGGAAGGCCTTTGTGGACACACCCACCCCCATTTGGGGGTCGTCTAAGGATGCACTTTGGAACTCTTTATTGGACTCTTCTGTCCGTCTCCCTTCAAGGGGCCAGGGTGGGAGCGGGAGGAGGCTGAGCTGCCCGCGGTGATTGACGGGTCTGGAGTTCCTCTGTCTGTCAGGCCTCAGTGCCCCCCGCCTGTGTTTATCTCTTTCATCTAAATATCTGTCTGTGAAACCTAAATGGCGTGGAGTGAGAGGTAGGATGAGGGGAGAGAGAGAGAAAGAGAGAGAGTGAGAGACGGAGAGAGAGGGAAGAGAGAAAAAAAGAGAATGAGAACACAGCAGGCTGCCGCCTTTCCTCCACTGCGGCTGGGGCGCCCCCGCCTCTGCCTCGGAAGTGGATTGTCCTGGACCTTGTGTCTTTGTGTGAGGTCTGATGGTTTTCAGCTGATTGGTCATACAACAAATTGATCTTTGGCAAATTGATTTAAGGCCTCCCTGCCTGTCCCGCCTTTGAAGCACTCCGCAGCCCCTGTCAACAGCACCTCCAGCATCCACCATCCTTGACCGAGCAGCTCTATCTGCTGCTAACTTTTGCCCCTTTGCCAAAACAAGAGGATGCTGCGCTCATCACCAGCCTGGTGAAGCAGCGTTGTGAGCTTAGTGAAAGCCGGGCATTTTATAGGGCGTTCCTCATCTCTCACTACCGATTGTGTAGAAGAAGCTGAGACCTGGAGAGGTGAGCGAGCTGTCCCAGGCCAGCCAGCTAGCGAGCAGCCAAGCCGGGATTCAGACCCCAGATGGTCCGGCTCCAAAGCCCCTGGCTTCCCCTCCATTCTACCAGTCACCCTCAGGGCTCACCTCCCAAGCTGGGCTCCAGCCTTTCGGAGTCAGCTGACTCCAGAGTCCAGGGAAAGTGGCCTTGCGAGGTGGGAGCCGCCTACTCCCTGGGTGACCTTGAGCAGGTCCATGGCTCCAGGGGCTTCAGCGTCCTCATCTGGACAATGAAGGGGTTGTGCTGGATTCTCTCTAAGACCCCCTGTGCCAACAACATGTGACTGTGCCTGCAGACAGTCACCTCCAGCACTGAGAGCCTGTGACACCCTGTGCTCTGCGCCTGTCAGAAGTCACCCTTCAGGAGGTTCGCTGCTGATTGTCCCTGCTGAGACAATTGCTTTGAGAACACCAGAGCAAAGAAAATGGACCCCCTGGGCCAGGGGACAATGGGCAGCTGTGCATGCCAGGGCCGGAATGAGTTCATAAATGCTGCAGACCAAATCCCCTTACAGAGTCCACTGGTGCCATGCGCTGGGAAGGTTATGAGCCCTGGAACTCAGGTGATGGGGGAGACAGCAGAGAGGATGACAGGAGCAGCCACTGGGAACTAGGCCTGAGAGAGTGTCCAGCGAGCATTTGGGAGAAAGCCTGGAGCAGCAGGTGTGTGGGGGGCCCACAGAGGTTTGGAGAGAGGTTGAGCTGGGCCTGTGGGTTTGGGGTGGCTTAATCTTGCTCTGTAATCTCTGTAGCGGGGATAGTAGCTGTAGCTGCTGCCAGCTTGTTTCTGGAGTGGCTCAAAGTTCTGTATGCCTATCATAAAAACTACATTTAACTTCATGACCCAGGACATGTACTCACATGGACACTTATCTGCAGCAGAGCAGTACTTCCTGATTACATGTAATAATACACTCTAGTGTTTTCTGATTTAATTCTGCTAGATTTCATTTTCTAAGTGCTAACCATGAACCACTAGATTGATTTCATGACCAAGTAATGGATAGATGTTCAACAAACTAAGTTTGAACCTCTCTAGAAGGAGCCTTCTCTGCTTCACCATCTGGTGAGAAGGAGGAAGATGATACCAACTTGTGTTTCTCCACTGTTCACTACAGGGAGCCAAGGCATAAAGACCCTGTCCTCCAGACTTAGACCACCCGGGTTTACCCTGACTCAGCCATTTCTGAGCTATGATTTTGAACAGGTTACTTGTGTCAACAATGAGCCAGTACAGCCACCAGCAACAGAAACCCCCAAAACAGTTGTTTAAATAAGAGCAAGGTGTATTTTTCTCCCATGTAAAAGCAGTATACAGGTGAGCACCCGAGGGCGGCTCCTTCCAGCTCTCTTCTCTGCCATCCCTAGAGTATGTCCCTCATCTTCATGGTCCCAGATGGTTGCCAGAACTCCAGCCATCACATCTGCCTCTCAAGCTACAGGATGGAGGAAGTGAAAAAGGAAACCTCCCCTCCCTTTTAAGGATAATTCCTGGAAGTGCTTTGCAAACTTCATCTCACGTGGCTGTACTTAGCTGCAAAGGAGGGTGGGAAATTTAGCATTTTAGCCAGGTAGCATTGTGTCCACCTAAAAAAAAAATCACAGTTTCTGTTAATTGGTGAAAGTTTGGGAAGGGATGGCTGTTTTGTCACTGCCAGATCACCTCTGCATGCCTCCATTTCCTCCTTTGGAAATGGGGGTGACGATAGTTCATTATAGAATGACGTGGGCTTCAGTGAAATAATACATGCTTAGCCCAGCACCTGACACAGAGCAGGTGCTGAACAAATGATGGTACTAACGTTGAGGGTCTGGCGCCAAGCTGCGCCCCTTCCGTGTGTGTCAGCCAAGCCTCATGACAACCTGGTGAGGTCCAAATCAGCCTCCCCATTTTATAGATGAGAGTACTGAGTTTCAGAGGAAGTAGCTCTGTGTCAGACTGCACCCCCATGGAAGGGGCATAATAGAGGCATGAACCCCCTTGTCTCCAGGATGCCAAAATTCTTTCCCTTAGCCATGGGGCAACACAGCCCCCTCATGGAGATTGAACGGCTCCCTGAGAGCCTGGAGAAACTGTGGGGCTGAGATATGACCAGACAGAAACTGAACTTGATTAGCTGACATCCAAGCTGAACCCAGGCCCAGTGCCCCCTCTGCCGGTGCAGCCTCCTGCGAGAGAAACCACCCACCCACCTAAAAGGGTAACAAAGCCAGGACAGAAGAGCCTTTGGGCTTCCGCTGTATCACCACCTGCAAAGTCAGAAGTTTCAGGTGTTTGACTCACTGAATGACCCCGGGCCAGCCCCTTTTCTCTGAAACCTCTGTTTCCCCGCCTGCAAAATGGGGAGAATGTTACTGTGCCTGCTCCACCTTCTGGGGACATTTTAAAACAGTGAGGCCAGAGTGTTTTGGATTCCTTGGAAAGCAAATAAATGAGATAGGCGGCTCTTCTCTCTGGGTTTCGCCAGTCTGTGTTAGGATATTCTGACAACTGGGGTGGGATAGGCAGAGGAGTGAGGAACCTAAATGTCACGGGACTGGGAGTGAGGGCTGCTTCTTAGGCATGGGTGGTCCCAGCACACCCCTCCCACCCTGCGTGCCCCCTTCCACCCAGTGTCCCCCTCCCACCCTGCACCCCCCTCCCCAGTGCGCCCCCTCCCACCCTGTGTGCACACGCAGAACCCAACTGTACATCACTGCATCATCACGGTGCAGCCCTGAACTGTGTGGGCCCAGGTGAGTGAGGGGCTGGTCCCGAAGCCCTCTGCTGGTCTCAGAGATCATGGGTGATTTATATTTCCTGCGTGGGACTTTGACCTTAATTTCTTCTGGCGGTGTGGGGCTGTAAAATTCATTAGGGACCCGCAGGCGGAGTGACGGAGATGTCAGGCGGGCAATCATGTGGGTATTTAATCTATCAGATGTGTGGCTTGCCATTTAGGGAGACAACAGGAGAATGTGGAATCAATATGGTTCATTAGCGAGCCACATGTGCCGGCCCAATCACCGCCCACCAGCGACAGGCATGGGGGTGTCCTGCCAGGCACCAAGTCACCTTGGAGTGAGGACATGTCCCTGGAGCATAAGCAGTGACCGGTCCCCACCCAGGTATCTCTCTCCACCTTCCCACTAGACTGGGGGCTGCCTGACACCTGTGTATCCCACAGGGTGGGGGAGAGGAGGGAGGATGTCAGACTTATGACTTGTGGTGGGGACACTGGGGCGATGCTGTCGTGGTGGAAGGTGTCATTACCAGCCCAGGTTTCACTGCACCCCAGGGGGGTGATTGGACTGTCTTGTTCCCCTTCTCTTAGCTCCTCGGCTCGTGAGGTCCTGCTTAACTGGGCCTCAGACATGGTGTCTGTCCCCATAGCTCTCAGGCCCCTCCCCTTTTTCTCTTCCACCACATTATCCCAGCTTGATAACTGGCCCCAGAGAAGACACAAGTCCATTCTGATGGTGAGCATCTTGCTCCCCTGCCCCTTCCCCGGGTACCACCTGTATCCATTTCCTAGGAAGCTGGGTGACTTCAAACCACAGAAATGTATTCTCCTGCAGCTATGAAGTCAGAAACCTGAAATGGAGGGGCTGGCGGGGCTGTTCTCCCTCCTCAGGCTGATGGGGGATCCTGCCTGGCCTTTCCCAGCTTCTGGAGGCTCCAGGCCTTCCTTGGCCCGTGGCTGCAGAACTCCAGTCTCTGCATGCATCTTCTCTGTGCCTCTCCTCTAGATGTCGTTATGAGGACACTTGCCATTGGATTTATGGCCTGCCCCATAACCCAGGATGTTCTTCTCTCAAAATCTTCCACATAAGTATATTTTAAAAGTCCCCTTTTCCAAATAAGGTCACAGTCGCAGTCCCAAGGGTTAGGACATGGATATATCTTTTGGGAGGTCACCATTCAACCCATTACACACCCTTGAAGATGTCTCAAGTACTGACAGGGACGTGTTGATAGGACGGTGTACTAAGAACGTGAGGGGCTGGCCATTTGGACCTGACAGCTCTTCCAACGCTGGCTTTTGTATTTTCTCTCCGTGCCAACCTGTCTCTGAACCACCCACCCTGGACTGCAGCCTCCTGGGGCTTCTCCCTCAGTTTCCCGATGAGAATGCATTTGCCCTGCATCTCAGGGCCCGCCTCTCCTTCCTGCTGCAGCTCCCGCTCTGCCTCCTCCAGGAAGCCCTGACTGACTCTTGGTCCCTGGGCTCCTCTCAGCCTTTCCTCCCTTGCCACTCCCTGTCCACACCGTCCTTGGACTTTTAACCTCTGGCCTTGCTGGGTCTTTCTTTTTGCCCCAAGTGGGGTCTGTGTCTCCCCATTGAGGCAGGGAGCTCCCTGATGGCCAAGGCCGCCTCTGACACTTCCCGGCTTCCTGCATGTGTGGTTGATGCTTGAGAAACATCAGGGTCCCCTCACCCACAAGTGACTGGCTGGTTCACAGGGAGCCTCTGGGGCTGGGAGGCTGCCTGGCCTGGCCCAGCTGAATCAGAACCACAGGCCTCCCAGGGCATAGCTGGGAAGAGCCCAGCGAATAATACAATAACTAATACAACTGGGGAAACATGAGGGAATAAATTATCATTGCCACAGAGCCAGCCAGGGACAGGGCTGGCATCCTGACATGCAGTCCAGCTGTGTGCTCAAGAGCTTCCACTTGGGAATCAAAGCCAAGTTCAAATCCTGGCTCTGCTACTTCAGCCTAGTGACCTCAGGCAGGTTCCGAAAATTCCTGGACCTCAGTTCCTCCTGCTAAAAGTGGACATGATGATACAGAGTCAATATGGGGAGAAGATGGAATAATACACCCACTGAAATAGTGCCTGACCCATAAGGTAAATTCTCAACAGCCTGTTGAATAAAAGCGCTAATCACTAAGGTTGTTTTAAAAAGTAAATGAACCATCTGATACAAATCACCTGCCTTCATGCCTGGCACATAGCAGAATCTCAGGACTTCTGTGTGGCTTCAGGTATGTTGCATAACCTCTCTGAGCCCCACTTTCCTAGTCTATAAAATGAACATAGTATTAGTAACTGTCTCATGGAGTGGGAGTGAAGATTAAATGTGTCAATACGTGTACATTTCTTAGAATAATGTCTAGAACCCAGTAAGGATTACATCGGTGAGCTATTACTACTCTTTGTGCAGTTATTGTCAGCCAGTTTCTTCGTCTGTTAAATGGAATGTGACCTCTGTGTTTCTGGTTGTTTTAAGGATTAGGGAATTAGCCGAGCATGGTGGTGGGCACCTGTAATCCCAGCTGCTCTGGAGGCTAAGGCACGAGAGTTGCTTAAAACCAGGAGGCAGAAGTTGCAGTGAGCCAAGATCGCACCACTGCACTCCAGCCTGGGTGACAAAGTGAGACTCCATCAAAAAAAAAAAACAAAAATGATTAGGGACTGGTTGTGTGAAGTGCCTTGCAAGTGCCAGGTCCACAGACGGCGCTCAGCAAGGGAATGACATTGATTATCCCTGTGCTTCTGAGGGGAGCCCCACACCCCTCCTCCAGGCATCTCCCTGGCAAGAGGCTCCAGGGACCGCCAGGTGGTGCCAGGCACTTGGCACAGGCAGCACCGGCCACTCTGACAGCCTTTGACATACCGTAATTGCTTCCCCCACTACGACTCCTTTAAGCACGGAGCTGCTGGCCAGAGCAATTTGCTCCTCATCAATTTTTATTTCCAGGTTTTAAAATAAAATAAAGGGAAATAAAGAAGAAGGTGGGGGAGCCCAAGAGCAGCACCACGTCTGTGATAACAAACAAGCCGAGGGCCCCACACCTTGAGAGCGCCCGTCAGCCTCCACCCCTGCAGGACTGACACGTTCATACACAGGGCTTCCCCTAGAGCCCCCGCTTCCTGCAGGGCTGAGCACCACCTCCCCTCCACCTCCATGGACCCGATGCTGGGTCAGCGCAGGCAGGTAGTGAGGCTGGGTTGGGAGAGGGTTCAGCACACGCACGTTTGCAGAGGGCTGGAAAAAGAGTTCTTAGAACTGGGAGTGGAAATAATAATACTAGCTCCACTTAGAAAGTGGCTCCTGTGTGTCCAGCACAGAGCAAAAGCGCCTGTGTGCGTGACCTTCTTTAATCTTCGCAATAATCCTATGAAGTGGGTGCTCTCATTACCTCCATTTTACAGATAAGAAAACCAAGGCTCAGAGTGGATGTTACTGTGGTTACTCCTCCTGTTCTTCCTTTGATCTTCTCCCCGCCTCCTCCCTACTCTTCTCCTCCTCCGTTGTTCGCTTCCTTTGTCTCCTCCTCCCTCTCCCCCACCATCTTCCTTTATCTCTCCTCTAGCCCCCGTCGTCATCTTTCTGATGCCCTTTCTTCCCTGAAGTCCATCTACTCAGGATTTGAGACCCTTAGCTTGTCTGCTAAAAAGCATCCTCATAAGTCATCTGATACCTCATTTATTCTTTTGTCTATTTAGCTGATATTTGTTGAGGGCTTCCTGTGCATTGGGCACTGGATGTGGGCTGGGGATTCATGGGGGACAAGATGGACTCAATTCCTGCCCTCATAAAGTTTATATTCTAGTGGTAGGGGGAAAGCCCACTCTACATTCACCCAACTCTCTTGCCAACACCACGACCTCCTACCACATCTATCCACTGGCAAGAATTGTCGGCTCCAGATTCCAAACATACCTGGAGTCCAGCCACATCCCCCTGGGCTGCCCTGAACACCCTGGTCCAAGCCCCCACTGCCTCCCATTACCCCTGTGTGACCCGCCTTAACTGCCTCATCTCGGAGCCTCTGCTCCTGCCCTGGAGTTGCAGTCAGTTTGCTTCTACAAATGCAGGTACCTTGCAAACGCAGATCAGAGTCTGTCCACTGAGGTCGCAGGGAAGCAAAGGAGCCACAACCTTGAGCTCTGGGGAAGAGTGACCTAGCAGAGGGACCAGTGGGGGCAAAGGGTGTGAGGCTGCAGCGCTTGGCTTGTTAGGAGCCTAGGGACTGTCTGAGCAGCAGAAGCAGAGGGCAGCGTGCGGGTGAGGTGAGGAGGCTGCTGGAGGATGGATCGTTGGCACAAGGACAGCCAGGAGCAGGCACTGCTTAGGAGGCATATGCAGCATGCTGGCCAGCCCCGGGGTCTTACGTAACATCCCACAGCCATGCATGTGGGGCAGAACCCAAGTCTCACCCTCGAGCTCAGTGGGATTCCCATGACTTTGCACCTGGTCACAAATCTCTTTGGAGGCTTTTTGTGGCTGATCTTGCACTGCACCCCCAGGGAGAAGCACATTTCTTACCCTCAAGGAGCAGAGAGTGCAGCAGGACAGCAAAGATGTGCTAACACACGTTCCTTCTGCAACTGGTTGTTAGAAAGGCTGATTGGGAGATATCCTGAGGCTTTCTCTGCAGTCAGTGCCGTGATCCATTCAGAATGTCTACCATGGGCACTGCTGATGGAGCGGTGGCTGTCCAGCCCGGGCCCACAGTGAAACAAAAGAGGGCGAAGGTCCCCTTCCCTTTCTCTGCAGGCCTCACCACCAGTCAGGTCCCCATCCTGTCCTCACTGCCCTCCTGCTTGGCCCCTCCCCCCAACCGGTGCTTTGAGCCTCCAGCCCAGCCCTGCTTCCCAGTAGCACCCTCTTGTTCCAAGGCCTCCACGTGTTCAGAAGGCCCAGAGCAAGCACAAGAGGCTTTTCCGATGATCACAGCCCTGCAACATCTGCCCTCCACCCCTCTGCTCAGTCCCTGATATCGTGGCCAACCCAGGACATGTGCCCTCTTATCCGTCGCACGAAGTGCAACGGGAGGCGTTTTCCTTGGAGCACCCATCATTTCCTTTCTCCCAGGTGCTGGCCTCCCCCAGGAATGTCCATAAATGTACTCAGCAGCTTCCCACCACACTTCACCCTTGCCCATCTAACACCCGCTATGCTGCCATCCATCTAGCCCTGGCTTCCTTCTCAGATTAAATCACTTCCTTCTGAGATAAGAGGGGAAAACTGAGGCACCAAGC
This sequence comes from Cacajao melanocephalus, assembly GCA_963573385.1. Lineage (NCBI taxonomy): Eukaryota > Metazoa > Chordata > Mammalia > Primates > Pitheciidae > Cacajao > Cacajao melanocephalus. The sequence goes on along the minus strand of CAUYLG010054739.1, from coordinate 44,345 downwards.
ATTTTCCTAGAAGTGTGGGGCAGACTGGATGGGATTTCCTGCCCATTGGCTTCTATCTCACATGCCAGAGACAAGCTGGAACCTTCATCCACAGTACTATGGGAGGGGAGGAGACAGGGCCTCGGGGGCCCCAGCAGGTGTGTGGAGGTCACCCCAGCCTCTGGACTACCGGGTTCCCGCACCAGAGTCCCTCCTGCCTTCTGTCAGCCACTCCAGCTCTCCAGAGCTTATAAGAGTGCAGTTAATCTCACACAGTTTAAGGACTTATTCAGAGGGGCTCAGTGAATGATGAATGAGGAAAGCATTACCAGCGAAGCACCAGGGCTCCTCAGAGCTGTTTAAAAATGCATTCTCCCATGTAAATTTCTGCTCCATCAATCCTTATGACATGTCAAACATTGCTATTGTTTCCTTGAACAAATTGTACTGCGTGCCCTTCTCTGCAGATTTGTGCATGGGAGCAGAACTGCTCGCCGGGACCCGCTGCCTGCCTCTGTTGCTGGGACCCAGGGCTGCTGTGGAGGCAGCTGGGCCCTCCTTGCTTCAGAGCAGAAGCCCCGTGCGGGGCATTCCTGTGAGCGTGCATGCGTGACGGGAGTGTGGGTGCAGGGTGGGGATTGATTGAGTGTGTGCCTGCCAGCGTGTGGCCTGCAGGGACAGACACCCAGGTGTCTAGGGAGGGGGTGTGGAAGAGACCACTGGGTCTGAGACCAGGCTGGGGACATGTAGGGGTGTTGCTTGAGGCAGAGAAAGAGAGGGAGAATGTGTGTGTGTGTATGTGTGTGTGTGTGTGTAAGGGTAGAGATGCGGAGGTCTCTGAGTGGGGTCTACCTGAGCCAGACAGAGAGACAAAAGGAGAGTTCCCAGGAGAGTGCACAGAGGGTGCAGGATGCAGAGAACCGTTGGCAGCTGCCTGAGGCACAGAGACAGGAAGCGAGAGAAAGGGGTCGTGTGTGGTGTGTGCGTGTGTTTAAAGAAGTAGGGAAGACACAGGAAGAGAGATGACACAAAGACACACAAGGCAGGCACCCCATAGGGTGGGGGGACCCTGTTCCAGAGCAAATCAATGGAAAAGGGTAAGAGATGGTGACTGATAATTGCAAAGACAGGCTGGATAAAAAGGGGTTCTCAGGAAGGGGACAAAGACCCAGGAGGGCCTGAGTGCTGTTAGAATAGTGGGTCCCGGGAGAGTGGGCATGGGATGTTGCACTGAGCACCAGAGGGCTGGGAGCTGGGCTGGACAGAGTTATGAATGCACAAGATGAAGGGGGAACTGTGTGAGAGAGTGCCATGGCAAGAGCCCTGGGTGGGTCAGGAGGGGAACCTGCAGCCAGCCAGACTGCCACGTTCTTCCAAGGTGGCCTCAGGTTGGACCACACAGCTCCCTCCAATTCAGGCCCTGAGCTACCTACACACACCAAAACCAAGCTTGGGGCGGCAGGGGTGGGGTCCTTCTTTAAGAGTCTGTGGGAGGCTCCTGGTGGGGTATCAGAGGGTGTAGGCTCAGGGGCTGCATTCTGGAAAACCACAGCCAGAGACCCCTGCCACCTTTGCTGGTGGGCATGGCTAGAGTTGCTGGGAGCCTGCTCTGTCCAAGCAGAACATAGGAGCAGAAGCCACCATGGCAAGAAGGGGACACTGCCTGTAGGCATCTAGCATCGGCAGGGCTAGGAGGATGACCCCAGTAGGAGCACCCTGGACCCCATGGCTGAGCACTCAAGCTGCAGGGAGACGTCGCTCCCCCAACCCCGCCAATGGGAGGAGCAGGGGAGGAGAGGTCTTAAGAGCACACACCTTGGAGTTAACCGTGTTGGGTTCATGTTTCGTTTTGTTGATGCTGTTTTTGAGAGGGAGTCTCGCTCTGTCGCCAGGTTGGAGTGCAGTGTCAGGATCTTGGCTCACTGCAACGTCCACCTCCCGGGTTCAAGCAATTCTCCTGCCTCAGCCTCCCAAGTAGCTAGGACTATAGGCACCCACTACCATGTCAAGCTAATTTTTTGTATTTTTAGTAGAGACGGGGTTTCACCATGCTGGCCAGGATGGTCTTGATCTCATGACCTCGTGATCTGCCTGCCTTGGCCTCCCAAAGTGCTGGGATTACAGGTGTGAGCCACTGCTCCCGGCCATTGGGTTCATGTTCTAGTGCTGTGACTGTTTCACCCTGGGCAAGTTGGTTGACCTCTCTGAGTCTCTGTCCCCTTCTTCATCTGTAAAATGGGGATACTATGATGCTGGTCCCATAGGGCTGTTGGGGAGATGGAATGAAATAAAGTACAGGAAATGCTTGGTAAATTTGGTGGCTCATAGTTAAGTGCTCAAAACGAAATGTCAGAGGGGCACCGCCTTGCCCCTTCCTGTCGCTGCAGCCAGAAGAAAGACTGGCATTGCCAACTCAGGCCTCGCCAGTCCAAGGATGTCGCCATTCCCCCACCATAGGCTCCTCCAATCACCTTGTCTTAACCTTGGAATTTTTCCCCCCATATGTATTTATTTTTTTCCTTTTTGTCAGCAGAAGAAAATTACACTTCTGCCGGCATTGTCCATCACAGAAATAAGCACTTGCAGATGCAATTATAAAGGCCCAAATGATGGAATTAGTTTTGCTGGTAATGCCAGCATTGGGGAGAATCGGGAGAAATGCCTTATAAATCAGGCGCTCGGCAGCAGCCAGTCTCGGCTGCACCCTCTCCCCCACATGCTGGCTGCAGGGCAAGGGCTGACCTCGAGGACGGGCACTGAGCACTGAGTGGCCGCTGGTCTTCCTGGGCTGCAGCTGGTTCTGCTGAGGGAGGCTGATGGGGGAGGCAGAGACCTCCTGAGCCTTCCTCCAGGCCTTGGTCCCTGCAGGTGCCCTGCTGTCTCCAGGAGCTACCTGGACTCCTTGGTGCCCAGCCGGTGACTGTCCCATAGACCGAAATACACCTGTGCGAAGACAGCTTCTTCGGGATGATTCCATATAAGCCAGCAGCCTCAGTGACCTTCAAGCCCACTTTCAGCCTTGTTTTCCTTGTAGTTCTTACCACTGCCTTGAATTACGTTCCTTGGTTATTTCTCCCCTCGGTGATGTGTCTCCCCATTCTGATTTTACGTGGCAGTCCAGCTTATCATGCTTAGGATGTGACTTCAGTGCTGGGCACAGTAGCCAGCACGTTGCAAAAGCTGAAAAAATATGTACTAAATATTTGACCGAACAAGTGTCTGGTCACTGTCTTCATGAAGGTGCCTGTGGCGGTGTGCTGGGCATCTTCGGCCACCCCGCGCATCCTGTGCCTGCCTCCTTCTGCGGGGAAGGGGGTAGTAGGGAGTCTTGGCAGGGGCCAGGGCATTGGGGGTGCTCTGTAAACCCTGCCTTGCCCCATGCATTCCAGCAACCCCTCTGTCACTGCTTGCTGCCCACCGCAGTGTCTGATGGGGGGCATCAGCCCCACAGAAGGAAGGTTATGCTGGCCCTCTGTGGCTGGCAATGGAAATCCTACATTCTACTAAATTGGGCAGAGATGCTGAGCCCTGTATGGGGTATTACATAAGATGCAAAAATGAGTTAGATATACAAACTTCTCCTTCACAGAGAGGAAAGTGGGGCACACACAGGCAGTTTTCAGGAATGGCAGATTCTGCCACATATTCCAGAAGAAGGGCAACCAGGGGCTCCTGGGTCAAGACCAGTGAATGGTTAGGGACTCTGTAGGAGAGGGATATGTGGGATGGGCCTCGGGGGTGGGTCAGAGTTTGGACAGCAGTAACAGAATGAAAGGTTAGAGGAACCAGCAATGAGAGAACAGTCTGGGGTGCACCAGGGAAGAGGTAGCTGCAAGAACACTAAGCCCAGCCAGACTGTGGACAGCCTTGACACTAGGGTATGGCTCTGAAATTAATTCAGCAGGTAATAGGGAGCCATGGAAGGTTTTTGAGCAGAGGAGGACATAATTTTAGCCACTGGCTTTGACTTCTTGTCCCTGGGCCTGTTATTAGAGCCTTAACAAGTAGTAAAATGCACTAGTACGTACCTGTGAATGCCAGCCCAGAGCCCGGGGGAACCATTAAATGGCAACGAAGACACAGAGGCACTGGAAGGGAAGCCTGGAGCACAGTTGAGGTGCTCACCTGGAGCCCTGGTTTGGTATCTTTTTTTTTTTTTTTTTTTTTGAGGCAGGGTGTCACTCGGTCACCCAGGCTAGAGTACAGTGGCAGGATCTCAGCTCTCTACAACCTTTGCCTCCCAGGTTCAAGCGATTCTACTGCATCAGCCTTCCAAGGGGCTGGGATTACAGGCACCTGCGACCATGCCCAGCTAATTTTTTTTATTTTTAGTAGAGATGGGTTATCACCATATTGACCAGGCTGGTCTTGAACTCCTGGCCTCAAGTGACCCGCCGACCTCGGCCTCCCAAAGTGCTGGAATTACAGGTGTGAGGCGCCACAACTGGCCTTCGGTTTGGCATTTCTTAGGTACAATATGAATGTCACCCCAGCGTGGCCGGCTGGGCCATCCCCTCCCCGCCGATCCCTGTCACTATCGGTTTATGAGACCCTGGAAATTCCCCTGCAGGGAGACAGACATGCCCGTTCTGAGAACATTGCAGGGAAGGGGGTGTTTCCGCAGGAAGAGGAAATGTGTTCTCTATACATAGGCCCTTGGCACTGTTCAAACCCTCCTTCCTAAAATAGGCCCAAAGCGTCACTGTCTGTCTGCCACTTTGTTGGACTTTCAGTCGGTCAGCCGCAAACAAGTCTTGCTTGGGAGGAGGTTGTTTAAAAGGTGCATGACAAGCAGATTGGGGCTGGGATAGACTCGGTCGTTGCTCCCACCTGGATAGGGCAGGATGACGGGGGGCGATAGAGCAGCCGCAGTGTGTCCTCTCTGGAGTTGGGTCTGCCAGCATCTGGGGGGCTGCTCTGGAAATAGAAAGACCAGCTCCAGCCACCAGCTGTGAGATTTGAGCAAGTCACTTAACACCATTGTGCCTCTGTGTCCTCACTTGCAAAAGTGATGGGAGGTAATAATAGTACCTACCTGTGGAGATCTGGTCAAAATTAAATTCATACATTGGTATGTGTCATGAGAACATGGATACAGTTGTAGTTATAGGTGACAGAGATAGACTTACCTTTCCTGAGCTGCCTTTATGTCCAGGCCCTGTACTAGGCCCTGGGTAGATGTGGACCCCATGACCTCACACACTGCTCTCTGAGAGCCATGTCTCGGTGTGCGGAGACACACGTTAGCCTCAGCTTCAGTGCCTCAGTGTAATCAGGGCTGGGAATACAAAGTAGGTGCAGGGAGGAACCCTAACTTTGCCTTGGGAGTCAGGGAGGACAGAAGGGTGTGAGTCAGGCAGGAGAGTAAGGGGTGCTGTCTAAGCGGAGGGGGCAGAGTCAGGTCCTGGGAGCTGCCTGTGGTCCAGTCTGGGTGAGAGAGGAGGTTAGACATGCAAGGCTGAAAATGTGTGTAGGAGAGGAGTGGCCTTCCCTCCAGGGCAGATCCACCGCCTCCTCCCAGGCACAGGGCCCCTGATGGCCTCTGCTGCAGCCTGGTGCCGGCCCTGCACCTGGCAAGGCCTGAGGTCAGTGCTACTGCCCTCACCCTGGCAGAGGCAAGGAGCAGCTTTTCATCTGGTTCTGCTTTCTACATTTGAAAAATGAAAGCGCTCCCTCTCCTCCTCACCCAGGCATACATATTTCATACGGTCATTAGGCGGTGGCACTGAAGGACTCACAAATCTTCCCTGGCCAGCATCGGCAGCCTGGGCGGGCAGTGAGAGGCCCTGGGGAAAAGGGTCACCGTGGGAGCCATGGTTGTGCCCAGCCCAGTGTGGACAGGGGAGGGCAAGCCTTGCAGGCATTGGGGGCATGAAGCCAGCTTCTGCTCTAAGACAGTCCAGTCCTGCCTCCTGGGGCTCATCACCTAATTTCCCTGGGCCTCAGCTGCTCCAGGCCCCAAGGTGGAGGGGACGGGATATGGGCACCTCACACATCCTTCCCGTCCTGACAGTCCAGAGCAATTCTGTGGGGCACCCATATCTGAAAGGCTCATCCCTAGGGCTCAGATGTGACCTTCTCCAGGGGCAGCATGCCCCTCATGACCCAGGCCCCTCCCATCCTGCACACCCCACTTTCGACTTCTCAGCTGCTCTCCTCCACCTCCTACTGCTGTCTCTCCGCTTCCCTTTCCTTTTTCTTTCTGCCATTTGCTCCACTTCTGTCCCGTTTCTTCTGGATCCTATCTTCTTTCTCTTCACCCCTGACTCTCTGCCCCTTCCCTATTTTCTCTGCACCACCCTCTTCTTATTGGAATTTGCTCATTCATTCTTCAGGCATTTACGAAGCATCTACTACATGCCAGGCACCTTCTGTGCTGCGCAGTGAGCCCCACAGGTGCCTGCCCCACCTTCATCCTTCCCCAAACCCTTTTCCCTTGACACAGGCAAATGATGAGGGCCAAAGGGGTACAGTTTGGTCACACAGTGACCTGGAGGGGTCTCCACACCACAGTGACCCCTCACCAAGGGGCTCAATGGCATCACAGTCAGATCTTCCCCAGACCAAGCTGCAGTCATAACAGCCCAACAAGACCATGCTTGATGATCAGGATCGTCAGTGGAACCTGGGGGTGAGAAGGGCTCTGGGATTCCTCCCGCCACCCTTCTCCTCCGTCCCTATAAAGGGAGGAGGAATCTGGGGTTACTGAGGGCAATGTGGTCTCCTCTCGCCTGGAATAACCAGGCTCCCTTCCTTCTGAGAACAAGCGCCCCTCTTGGCTCAGAGGCAATAACTGATGGAAGCCAAGGGCATGGCTCGATGGCACAGGATTCAAATCCAGCACTGTTCTTTCTCTAGCTGTGAAGCCTTGAGTAGACGATGTACTGTCTCGATGCCTCAGTTTCCCCATATGTAAATTGGAGGTGATACTAACAACAGTACCTGCCTCACAGGGCTGCTGTGAGGATGAAGGGGTCGTAGGTAGAAGGTATACCGTAGCCAGCAGTGGCTGCCGCCGTCATGAGGAATGGCACAGGCAGTGGGAGAGGGCCCGTCCGGAGCCAGTCCTGGGTTGGAGGGTGGTAACATGGCTCAGCGCCTTCCTTTCATTTATTCAGTGTGCACCCCCTGAGGACCCTTGATGAGGTCTGAGCCTGGCCAGGGTGGTGGCAGGGACAGAGGTCTGCACAGTCTATGGGAGCGTGAGCTGTGGGAACATCGAATGGAAATCGGAGGCAGTCCTATAGAAGCTGACAGCCCAGAGCCCCCAGAAATGGGATCTTTCTGTCTAGCCAAATTTTCTGGATAACTAAGATCTTAACCCTTTGGGTGTAAACATTATTTTATTTGATTCATTTGGGATAGAAATATATTTTTCACTTATCTGCCTTCCTGAACTGAATATACTAAACACAGATTAGCTTTTCCTTGAAAATTCAGGCTTATGATAAAGAACATAAAATTTACTAGATTTTATAGATTCCAGGAACTTTAAAAGGAACCTCAACAAATACTGAGCACAAAGGCATCAAAACATATTTTTACCTGTGCGGGCTTTATCCACTTACAATCTCATAGAGACACCTTAAGTATAAAACAGATGCAAGTGGACCCAAAGGCAAGTGGACCCAAAGCCAGTCTGAGGCCTTTCCCTATGGGCATCTGGTGGCAGACAGCAGTTTGCCCAGCTCTAGGGCAGTGGCCTGGGAAGAAAGCAGAGGCGACATCTAGAACAGCACCTTGCACGGACTATGTGCTTCATAAGTAACTATTGAATGAATGAATGATGTCATTTAGCCTGTACTGGTGGATTAGAACCATGCCAGGGACAATATAGAAGCCATTGTTCCCAGCCATAAAAGCCAAACCCCCACTAGAACTGCAGGCAGCGGGTAGATGGAGGAGGCCTCGCTGGGTTGGCCACAGGGAAGGAACACCAGGCCGGGGTGGAGAGGCCAGTTTCTATCCCACTCCGCTTCTGACCTGCTTCTAACCCAGACTGGCAGCAGGCTTTCACCAGGCCTCACTGGGGTCTGGGCCTCCAGCATGTGGCCTATGAGATAGATGGAAATGTCTGATTTCTTATCACGTGGACGGCTCTGAGGGGAAAATGAGGCCTTAGTAAACCTGGATGTTCTTTGAAAATGTGAAAGGTGTGACAGCCATGCAGGCTGCCGCCATCATTGTCCTCGTCATCCGCAGAAGGCTGGTCTCTCTCCCTTCTGTCTCTTTTGACCATAAGTGATAGAAACCCAGCTTGGACCAGCCCAGTTAAAAGAGGTCTTAGTTAGCCAGGCATGGTGGCTCACGCCTGTAGTCCCAGCTACTCAGGAGGCCACTGCGGGAGGATCCCTTGAGCCCAGGAGTTGGAGGTCAACCTGGGCAACATAGTGACACCCATCTCTTTGAAAAAAAGAAAAAGAGGGATCTCAGTGAACTCACAAACCAAATCAAGGGTAGGGAGGGAACGTCAGATCAGATTCGGGGTTCTAAAACTACCAAGATTTGGCCTTCTCTTCTCCTAGCTCTCCTGAGGTCCGGGTGCAGCTTCATCCTCCCCAAACGTCCAGCAGCAGCTCCCAGTTCATGTCGTCCCTGCTCCACTCCCTGGAGGAAAGCTTTTATCCCCAGCAACGCAATAGGAAGAATCCCCAGAGGATTCTGACAGACCCAGCTGTGGTTAAGGACCACTCCAGGCCAGTCCCTGTGGTGAGGGACAGGCAGGCAATTCCCACCCAGGCCTTTTGTGCAAGCAGGGAGAGGAGCCAGAGGAGGCAGGTGGGAGGGCAGCAGGGTGTTTCTAAAAGTGAAGGCCACTGAACAGAAGGTCTGCCTTACGTATGCAATGGATTCTTTCCAGGGTCGAAGAAGGGAGGGACTCAGTCCCCCATGGGATTTCCCCCACTGGCTAGCACATCTGACTTGGAGGCTTTAGGGATTGTGGGAGAAAAACGAGAAGAACCCACCAGACTTTGAACCCACACCCACCTTCATTTGTGATACTTCACAAAACCACATGCTGTGATTCCAGACCACGGGTCTAGGGTCTCTCTCCCAAGCCCGCTGAGCATCTGCAGAGAATAAAGTTGCCCAGCCTGGTATGAGCCCAGGAGTGGTGGTTTCACTCAGTTAGAGGTTCCTGGTAGACCAGTCCTGTGGAACTGTGCCCCCCAATATAAATTTAAGCGGCCAGGAGTGGCCAGTGACACCCTTCTTGAACAGCATGGCTCTAGAAAATTCAACCTGTGCGAAAGGAGTTGTGTGGGAGGAACTGGGTTTCCTGCGGAACTGAAGCCTCAGCTGGGTCTGGCAGTAATAACTTCTTGTTCTCACCGTTGCAGGCAACAGACAATGACGTGGGTACCTTCGGGGAAGTCAACTATTTCTTCAGTGATGACCCTGACAGGTGAGACTGCCCACAGTCCCTCAGGCCCCTCTGCAGTGGTCATTGGCCCTCCCCAGACTCATGAGATCTAGGAAGTTTTCAGTGCCCAGGGAGGGAGGGCTCTGGGCCCTGTGGCTGGAGCACTAGACTGGAAGTTGGAACCCACGGGCCCTGTGGCTGCTTTGATCCTGATTGTGGCACAGCCTTGGTCCACTATCCTCAACTCTCTGGGGCATAGCTTATGTGACCTCAAAAGATAGCTGTTAGCTTAGGGAATGGATAAATTGTGTCTCCGAGAGGCTTTGAAGTACTAGCGACTACACACCACCATCAACACCACCACCGCCATCACCACCGCCGCCACCACCGCCACCGCTGCCACTGCTGCCGCCATCACCGCCACCGCTGCCACCGCCACCGCTGCCATCGCCACCACCGCCACCACCAGCACCGCCACCGCCACCATCACCGCCATCACCACCACCGCCGCCATCACCACCGCCACCATTGCCACCACCACCGCCGTCAACACAGCCATCGCAACCACCACCACCACCGCCCCCACCACCATCACCACCACCGCCACCGCCATCACTGCCATCACCACCACCACCACCACCACCGCCACTGCCATCGCCACCACCGCCTTCGCCACCACCATCATCACCACCACAGCCATTGCCACTGCCAGCCGCAGCCACTACACATCAGGCTCATCATGGTCAAGGACTTCACACACATTATCTCATGTCATCCTCAGTGAAATGACAGAGGAACTCAGTGCCAGGCACTTTTATCATCCCCACTTTGCAGATGAGGAAGTGCAGCTCCGAGAGGCTGAGTCACTTGTCCAAAGTCACACAGCTGTCAGTGCCATGGTCAGGCTTCTGCAGGTGACCTTCACCACTAGGCTACACAGTCTGCCTCAGGAGGGCTTTCAACATGCAGCAGCCCATAGACGGGTCACTCGCCTCCCTGCCTGACACATGCCAGCCTTCCTCAGTCACCCCTCACGGTAACATGGTCTGGGCTTGGTTCTGGACCATCTCTTTCCCTTGTCTTCAGTTAATCCAAGCCAAGGGGCAGCCCTTTGACTTTTTTTTTTTTTTTTTTTTTTTTTGAGTTGGAGTCTTGCTCTGTCGCCAGGCTGGAGTGCAGTGGCGCAATCTCGGCTCACTGCAACCTCCTGGGTTCAAGTGATTCTTCCGCCTCAGCTTCCCGAGTAGCTGGGACCACAGGCGCATGCCACCATGCCTGGCTAATTTTTGTATTTTTAGTAGAGATGGGGTTTCATCTTGTTAGCCAGGCTGGTCTTGAACTCCTGACCTACCATATTGGCCAGGCTGGTCTCGAACTCCTGACCTCAGATGATCCACCTGCCTCCGCCTCCCAAAGTGCTGGGATTACAGGCATGAGCCACCATGCCCGGCCCCCTCTCACTTTTAACATGCTCAAAGTCACGTGTCTGATGCATTGGGAAGCCCAGTGGAATGAGTGAGGCAGTGGCTGTCAGCTTGGATGACTGGCCCCTACTATCTGATCAAGAAAAGATGGGGAAGGGGCTGGGTGCAGTAGCTCATGCCTGTAATCACAGCACTTTGGGAGGCTGAGGCGGGTGGATCACCTGAGGTCAGGAGTTCAAGACCAGCCTGGTCAACATGGTGAAACCCCATCTCTACTAAAAATACAAAAATTAGCCGGGCATGGTGGCAGGCGCCTGTAGTCCCAGCGACTCTGCAGGGTGAGGCAGGAAACTCATTTGCACCCGGCAGGCAGAGGTTGCGGTGAGCTGAGATCGTGTCACTGCACTCCAGTCTAGGCAACAGAGTGAGACCCTGTCTCAAAAAAAAAGAGATAGGGAGTTTGTTAGGTGCATCTGGCCGTTCTCTGCCACTCAGTAATCAGGACCTCAAATGGGAGGAAGGTGCCAGTCTGGCTGAATGTACAGGATGCCCTTGCCCCAGGGAACCTGTTTTCACGTGGCCTTATCCTGGTCATCTTGGATGGTCTCATCTCTTCCCATCTTCTGGGCCTGAGACTTTCCTCACTCCAAGCCAGAACCTTCCAAGCTTGGTGGCTAGCAGCTGTGGTCAGAGCACGCAGATGTGAACTGACAGCTCAGATGAGGCTCCTGAGGGGACATTTAGAGGTGGTTGGAGGGATCTTCTTGCTGGACCTTGCTGCTACCTGGGAGACGTCTGCCAGCCTCCCACCCAAGACTCAGTTCCTCAAAGTCAAGGGGCAGCTCCCAAGAGAGGACCAGCCATCCTGCCCGTCACCAGCTGCTTTCTTCCAATTCAGAGCATTCTGGTGCAAAATGATCTGAGACGGCAGAAGTCTTTACTCTTACGGTTCTCCAACATCTAAATATCTGCAGTAGGTAGGAACTCTTGTTCACAGCAGGAGGAGGGTCGTTCTGCCTGGGTTTCCTCCTTGCTTACATCAGGCAACTCCTCCTCCCCACCCACTGCGATCCTGATCCCTGCCCCCACCCAACCCCCCTTAGAAATAGCAGCTCTTCTCAGGTAGGGCAAGTGAAAAGGAAGGCAGATTTTAGACTTCATTTGTTGTCACCCTGGACGAGGACAGGCTGGGAAATGCCGGCCTCATCAACAAGTCCGTTTTAAACCACAGTGTTCCTTCCCTCCATCCCCCCGGCCTGGCCCAGGTTCTCGCTGGACAAGGACATGGGACTCATCATGCTGACCGCCAGACTGGACTATGAGCTCATCCAGCGCTTCACCCTGACGGTCATCGCCCGGGACGGGGGCGGCGAGGAGACCACGGGCCGGGTCAGGATCAATGTGCTGGATGTCAACGACAACGTGCCCACCTTCCAGAAGGACGCCTACGTGGGTGCTCTGCGGGAGAACGAGCCTTCTGTCACACAGCTGGTGCGGCTCCGGGTAAGGTGCCGGGGAGCCCTGCGTTCCCGCCATGCGTCTTACCCTCCCCCTGTGCTTGCTTGCTGGCTTCCTTTTTGTTTTTTGTGTGTGTGTGTTTTGAGACAGGGTCTCAGTCTTTCACCCATGCTGGAGTGCAGTGGTACAATGAGAATTCATTGCAGACCCAAACTCCTGGGTTCACGCAGTCCTCCTGTCTCCACCTCCCCAGTAGCCGGGACTACAGGCTTGAGCCACCGTGCCTATCATGCGCTTTCCTCTTGACCAACCCCCTCAGGAACCCACCACAAGAGGGGCTGACCTCCCATCCACAAAGAATGCTGCATAGATTTGGGGGTCAGGTTGTTGGTCTGTGTCAGCCCTTCTCTGAGCAACATCTCATGTCCTTGGTACCAAGTGGGGCATTGTACACAGTATCTGTCTCAGCTTAAATATTAAGTCCGCATTTAGCAAAACGATCCCACCCACACCCGCCTGCCACCATCTCCCTTAGCAAGGGAATCAAGTGGGGAGCAGTTCCTTATCTCAGGATCCCCTCTAAGCCCTTTAATAGCCGACTAGAATCAGGAAGTGCTGCAGCTGGAAGAAGCCACAGAGACCACGGAGTGCAGCCCCATTTTATAGAAGGGGAACCGGGAGGGGAAAGGCTTGGTCACAAAGACATAGTTACAGGGTAGCAGCGCCAGGCCTAGTCCTGGAATGCTATTCTCCAAGTGCCTCCTGCAGTGAGTCCCCCACTAGGCTTCAGTGACCTTTGACCAGAGACTTTTAAATGTACCCCCTTCCCCATGCTGCCTACCCATGGGGACAGGACCCAGGGCCTCCATTTGGAAGTTGTTTCTGAAGCAGGCAGGGATGAAGGCAAGGCTGGAGGGGTGAGCATGGGGGATATTGAGAAGGATGGACCATGTGCCTGTCCAGCCCGGCCATGGTCCCCCATACAGCCCTGCCCTGCCCTGCCCTGCCCTGCCCCTGCCCCGCTCAGCAACAAGTCTACCCTGAGTGGCGGGGACCACTGGAGGCCCTAGAATGAGGGACCTCCTGGAAAGTCATTAACTCAGCACCCACTGAAGACAGTCAAGGGGAGGAGAGATCCCTGGCCCCACTCCACGTGCCTTCTTTCCTCTTCGACTCACGCAACATGCATGGATTAGACACCCACTGTGGCCGAACACTGGGCTGGCCTGGAGGTATGCAGCAGCAATCGAGAAACAAGGTTCCTGCTCACATGAAGCCGATGGTCTAAGCGAGGGAGGCAGAAATTAAATAAGAAATTACCACTGGCTGCAAGGGGACCAATGGGGTATACAACCCAAAGGCCCTAACTGGGTCCCAGAGTCAGGGAGGACATCTGCAGGTGGGGGTGTTCCAGGTGGGGTTGGGGTGGGAGGTGGTCATGGCTCAGCCTCTGGGAAGGCCGGGCCTTGCCTTCTTCTTGGGCCTCCCACCTGCCCTCTAGATTCCCTAGGCCGCCTCCACAGCCAGCACATGGAGGGGAGCAGAGCGTCTGCTAGGAGCCGGAGGGTGGCCTCCAGTTGAAGGACAAAGGGTGCCTCCCGGGTCCTGGGCCAGGACATAACCCAGGGCTGGACCACCCAAAAAAGGAGCTGTGAGCAGCCTTCCCCTCCCTCCCGCCCTTTTCTGGCCCCACCCCCTTCTGGCCCCCAGTTTTCTGCAGGCTCACAGCCCCTGTCTGCCCTCTTCCTTCTAGGCGACGGATGAAGACTCCCCCCCGAACAACCAGATCAGCTACAGCATTGTCAGCGCATCCGCCTTTGGCAGCTACTTCGACATCAGCCTGTATGAGGGCTATGGAGGTAGGTGTGGGGCAGAACTCGGGGCCCAGCCGGGAGGAGGGCTGATGGGGTCTCTGCACTCACACCTCCCTTGTTGGGGAGGGGCAGGCACCCTCTGTCTCCCTGACACCCTGGGTTGCTCACGATGCTGCCCGGAGCACCTGGGGCTGGAGAAGGACATGGTCTGAGTCACCCTTCCGTAGGGTCAGTATCTGTGTCTCTCATTAGCAGGATCGCTCTCTGTTTCTTCGGCCATGACCAGCCCTGCATTTGAGCCAGAAGTCTGATGTTAACAGATTCTCTGGGGTTCTCTGTTTCTTACCAAGGCTACAGGCAGGTCTGTGGGGTGGAAGCTCAATAGCCGAGCCTCCCCATTCTTTGGGCGGCCCTGGAGGTCCAGGCACTCTGCACCATGCCCTGCTGGCCGCTGTGAGTCCCCATCCCTAGAGACCTGGCAGGAAACAGCAGCAGCAGCAACCTCAAAGAGAGACCACTTTGTTTTTCAGATGAGGCAGCTAAGACCCAGAGACAGAGAGCAACTTACCTGAATCTCCTAGCAAAGCCGCCGAGCTTGGCACCAAGTCCCTGTGTGGTCTGGCCCTTGGTGGCTCTGCCAGCCTCAGCTCTCAGCAGCCCTTGCCCCACCAGAATCCAGCCTCTTCAAACACTTTGACACTGTCTCCCCTTACTGGTATTCACCCCCAAGTCTTTGCAAAGTGTGTTCCTTTAGCCAGGAAAGCCCTTCCTCCCTGCCCCTTGGTCTCCCCTCCCTTTGGCTGTCCAGCGTGTAGCCCCTGGCTAGCTTTAAGGGCTTATTTGACACCTCCTCCTCTGGGAAGCTTCTCTGATTCCTGGAACCTGGGTTGGGTGCCCCCAAGGCAGAAGGGATGGAGGTACATTGAATGGTTCCAGTCCTTGTTCCTCCCGCTGCCCCACAGTTAGTTCAGAGAAATGCCATTGTAGAAATTGCAGTTCGTGGCTCACACCTGTAATCCAGCACTTTGGGAGGCTGAGGCAGGTGGCTCACCTGAGGTCAGGAGTTCCAGACCAGCCTGCCCAACATGGCAAAACCCTGTCTCTACAAAAATATAAAAATTGGCCAGGCATGGTGGTGCATGCCTGTAATCCCAGCTACTTGGGAGTCTGAGGCCGGAGAATCGCTTGAACATTGGAGGTGGAGGTTGCAGTGAGCCCAGGTCTCGCCACTGCACTCTAGCCTGGGTGACAGAGCCAGAAAAAAGAAGGGAAGGGGAAGGGAGGGGAGGGGAAAGAAAGGAAGAAAGAAGGAAAGAAAAGAAGGAAGAAGAAAGGAAGGGAGGGAGGGAAGAAAGGAGGGAAGAAAGAAGGAGAAAGCCACCACGTCCAGCTAATTGTATTTTTAGTAGAGACGGGGTTTTGCTAATGTTAGTCAGGCTGGTCTTGAACTCCTGACCTCAAGCCATCCGCCTGCCTCGGCCTCCCAAAGTGCTGGGATTACAGGTGTGAGTCACCGTATCTGCCCCATCCCTCTTTCAAAAACGTAAAAGTTCCATGCCTCTGCCCGCCCCATACCTTACCCTCCTCTCAGCTAGAAGAACCCCCCCTTAGATTTTGTATTACTAAAGCAATAATCTTGTTTCCTTTTCCACATAGAAAGTTGTAATTTTATATTGTTGTAATGCCTTCTCAGACCTCCCATGTCCCCCACTCCCAAGTCAATATGCCTTCCCTCCCCAGTTGAGAATCAATAGCTTAGCACAAACAAGTACTAATGGAGAGACTTCAGGCATGTGCAGTGGTGGGGATATTTCGGGGCAGAGGTATCTATCTTAGCTCCCTGCAAATCCTGCCTCTCAGCCTGGGTCTGCCTTTGGCATTAGGGTTCTTTATCCACCTCTAAGCAGAGTTCTGTTGAAGGTAAGGTCTACAGCACCTAACCCCGAGTACCTCCCCATGGGGTCTAGACAGTGCTGAGAATGGGTGACTGGATGGGCATAAAGAGCTCATAGCATAAATTGGGGAGGAAATGGAGGGAAGAGAAGAGAGAGAGACAGAGAGAGACGGGGGGCAGGGTGCAGGGATAGCGACTGACGCCTGTAATCCTAGCACTTGGGAAAGCCCAGGCGGGAGGATTGCTTGAAGCCAGAAGTTCAAGACCAGCCTAGGCAACACAACCAGACTCTGCTTCTACAAAGAAAAGTTTTTTAATAAAAATAAGTAAAAGAGAGGGAAGAGAAGAAGATTAGAGAAATAGGTCTAGAGGAGACTGAGGAGGGTCCTGCCTTCTGCACCCCACTGCCTGGTCCTCCCTGGCATCTCCAATGCTGGGCAACAACTAGGGAACTCTGTGCTTACCTGGAGAGAGGAGTAGTGACGAGGCGGGGGCTAGAACGCCCAAGGCATGACCCTGTCCTCTGAGCAGCTTCCAAACTGATGGGGGAAAATCCATAAAGAAAAGTGCCAGATGAGTGAGTGAGACAGACACACAGACAGATGACAGACAGAAAAGCAGGCAGGAACACCTACTAAAAAAGAGCCTGGGCTCCGGATTCAGCCAAACCTGGGCTCATCTCCCCACTCTATTAAGTTGAGAGCTGTGTGACCTTGGGCAAGTTACTGAACATCTCTGAGCTTGTTGTCTTCATCTATAAAAGTGGGGCTTATATTACCACCAAACTGGCTATCACCTGGTGGGCTCAACACTGGTCTGACACATTTCAGGCAGTCAGTAAACCTCTGTCGAGACGGTGAGGCTCCAGGTGTTCAGAAAACAAGTCAGAGCTGGCCCAGGCCATGCCAGCCATACGTTCCCTGCCCAAAGGGAATCCCTGGCTAAATGGGCATCTCAAGTTTGCTTACAGAGGGATCTGGCCCATTCCTGTCATTTCAGTGATCAGCGTCAGTCGCCCGCTGGATTATGAACAGATACCAAATGGGCTGATTTATCTGACGGTCATGGCCAAGGATGCTGGCAACCCCCCTCTCAACAGCACCGTCCCTGTCACCATCGAGGTGTTTGTAAGTACCCAGGGCTGCTGGCCTTGCCCTTCCAGGGTGGTGAGTGCTTCCTGTGAACCGGTAGTGTAGACTGTGGCCCCCACCTCCTTGGCTGTCCCTGCAGCTTGGGGAGTTACCCAGCAGTCTGTCCCAAAGCCTGCCCCCAGCAAGCCTCTCCACTGCTGCAACAATTTAGCTGCCTCCCCGCTTGGCCAGGGAAGGCCCAGGGCCCTGGTACTCAGGAAGAGACAGATTGTCTGCTCTGACTTCATTTGGGGGCCCCAGGACACCCTCGGAGGGGAACAGGAGCTGGGAGTCAAGCGAGGAAGAAGTGTCACGGGATTCCTTCATTGATGGCTATGTTCTGTGAAGAACAAGAGAATTACCGGAAGGTCGTCTTCTCCCTTCTCTGTCTCTCTCTCTCTATCCCTCTCTCTCTTTTTTCTTCCCTTTTCCACTCCTCTGAAGATCTAAAGGGGTCTGAAACCAAGCCACATTTTATCTGACATGAATATCAAGCACACCTTAGTGCTTTCTGTGTCTGAAATTATCAGTTACTGAATCCATCTCCATGCTGGTTCATTTGTCCCGTGCCGCACGGGGATGCAGAGTGTGGTCTGGCAGCAGAGCCAGCGGGCCCCTCCGCACAGAGACCTCCCCACACGCAGCTGTGCACGCGAGGCCTGCCCCCCTCGCATCTGTGGGAGATGGCAAATGCGTGTTGATGGAAGAGTTAGTGCATTATCGGCTCCGGGAGGATTAGATCAGATTGTCATGTTTGGAGATGCACTGTGATTTGACATAAGCTCAGGAAAATCTCACCCTGGAGCGGGCATGCTGGAGAGCCTTCCTGCCACAGCCAGCTTCACCAGCAGCCTCCACCACTGCCCCACACTGGGCCTTAACGAGCTCTGTCTTCTCAACCCGGGGCAGAAGCTGGGGCCAGCTCCCAAGCAGAAAGGCCCTCATCTGGGCCAGGGACCCTATTTGCTTGCTGAATAGGAAGGAGCTGGAAGTGATGGGAAAGTTGAGGTGATATCTGACGGGGGAACCTTCCAGATGGGCAAGTGGGAGCAGAATTTAGGGGTGACCAGGAGGGTGAGGCTCTACAGAACCAGTATAGCAAAAGGAAGGGCAGAGAGCTGGGGCCTTGCTTCTGGAGTCCTTATGTCTGGCACCTCAGGCTTCAGGGAGTGTCAGGGGAAGGAGGACGGAGACCAGGAGATCTTCAGAAGCCTAAAAACCAGCCGGGCGTGGTGGCTCACACCTGTAATCCCAGCACTTGGGAGGCCGAGGCAGGTGGACCTGCGGTCAGGAGTTCAAGACCAGCCTGACCAACATGGAGAAACCCCGTCTCTACTGAAAAAAAAAGTACGAAAAATTAGCTGGCTATGATGGCGCGTAACTGTAATCCCAGCTACTTGGGAGGCTGAGGCAGGTGAATAGCTTGAACCCAGGAAGTGGAGGTTGCGATGAGCCAAGATCACGCCATCACACTCCAGCCCGGACAACAAGAGCAAAAAACACCTCCATCTCAAAAAAAAAAAGGAAAAGAAAAGAAAAACCGGCCTGACTCGAACCTGTAACCTTCCACCTAGAAACCCCAAGGGTGTTACCAAGGAATGGGAATGCATTTTCTGCCAGTCATGACCATGGGCTGGCACTCCTCTTCACCCCATGGCCCGACCCTGACCACATCATCCAAACCTGGGCTTAGTTTCCCAGCCTTGACCACAGCCCCCAATCCTCCTCTCATCCCAGCTGCACTCACAACGCTGACCAGCCCACCCATCGCCTTCAACCAGCCAGGATGCTGCTCTGCACCAGGAGGCAGTGAATTCTGAGCTGGGACCCCAGCAGGACGTGAAGGGGAACGTGCAGCCTGCTCCACACCCCAAGGAGATACCAAGTAGAAAGAGGGGTGTGGGGCTGTGGAGGCATATAGGTTTGAAATCTGGCTCTGCCATGCTCTTGCTGTGTGACCTGGGTCTCTGAAACTCAACTTCCTCTGCAAAATGGGGGTAATCGTGGTACCTGCCTCATGATATTTTTGTGAGGATGAAATGAGATTGTGCAGGTGACACCTGGCACCTGAAATGTTGGCTGTCACTCCAGCCAGCGAGACAGCCATGCATAACAGCAGCCGCCCCCACACCCCAGCCTGTGGCTAGTGCAAATGGGAGTTCTGGTGAGTGGGCTGGAGCGGAGAGGGAGCCGTTCGGGCTTTGGGGAGAGGATACTGGAGAGGGTAAGAGTAAGGGAGGTCTAGGGCAATAAGTGCTCTGCACTAGCCGAGGGCCTGACAGGCCTAAGTAGCCAAATGGAAACTAACATGTGCTGAGCTGCAGCAGTATGCCAGGACCCTTTCAGTCCCACTTTCCAGATGGGGAGGCTGAAGCTCAGGGAGGACCCATGGTCACCAGTGCCTTTCTTCCTCACTGGCAGAGCTGGGACTTGGACCCTGACCTGAGTGACTCCCACGCTGACATTTCCACCACAGCCACAGGCCTGGAACCTTGGTCATCCCTATCCAGGCTTGACTGAGACCAGTGCTTCTGAAAGTTCCCCATGCCCTGGAATTCCCTGGGGATCTCATTAAAAGGCAGATTCATAGTGGGTCTGAGGCAGGGCTGGGATTCTGCATTTCCTCCCAGCTCCCGGGTGATGCGGATGCTTCTGGTTGGGGACCACACTTTGAGGAGCAAGGCCTCCAGAGATCCGCCCTCGTGAGATTTTGAAACCCTAGCTCTGTCCCAAACTCCAGACCCGTCCCACCTGTGGCTCAGCTAAGGCAGGGACCGGAGCATCTCTTTGTGCCTTAGCCCCCATCCAAGGGGCCAGAGCATGCAGAGAAAGGAAGGTGAAGGGACTGAACTCACTTTTTATCCCTGCAAATCAAAGTGTGCCCCCCAGCCTCCCTCCCTGGGACCACAGAGGGGAGTCTCCATGTGCAGGGGTGAGTGGGGGAAGGAATCCACCTCGCTTTGCACTCGGCAAGCTGAGGTATGCCCTGGCATGGAACCACAGTGGCCTAGTAGAAGGGGCCCCATTTTCAAATTCCCACAAAGCCATCCCAGGGGCTAGCAGGGGCCCTGCACTTTCCTTCCGCGTCCACCTGGCCCTCGGGCACCCAGAGAGTCTGGCAACAAAGACCGGTGCCACCTTGGCTGTGAGTGAACATTGTCTCTCTAGCAGGGCCTCTGGATGGCACAGTCACTTATGTCTGAGGACCACACTTGAAAAGGTCACTGCCTTCAGGCTGATTTTGCACATGGCTGGTTTTTAAGTAGCTGTCACTCGGCTAAGCAGCCTCCTCCCTCCACCAAAAGGATTTTCTCCCAATTGGAATTTAAAACCCAGCAGCAACGAAGTCGTGGATGGCAGCATTTCTTGCACAGGTTGGGGGTGGGGAGAGGCAGATGGAAACCACAGGGCTCCAGGAGGAGGAGGGAGCCGGAAGGGCCAGGTGATTCTTTTTCATCCACTGCTTGTTGGTTTTTAATAAAGAAGTCAAACTCGGTTTGTAGATTTCCCATTAGGGGACAATAAGCTTTTGTAGAGCAAGCCGCTGAATTAGAACTAATAGCGAATGCAGCGCCAAGATCCGGGGAAATATCACCGCTAATAAGTTTCTGCCTCATGCTCTGTCACTGACATTCTCCCCACCGTTTCATGCAGCCAGGCAGAAGCTTAAATGTATAAGTATATGGGGCACTCACGCCCACACAAGGATGGTGAAGATGCCCAGGCACACAGTTGGGGCACTGGACATCAGGGGAAATCCTGAGACTGCTGGTATCTAGGAAGAGGGGCAGGTCCGCATGAGCCAGGGTGCCATCCAGAGCCAAGGGGCAGATTGGAAAGAGAGAGGATCCCTCCTTTCTGGGCACCCACAATCTTAGCAGGCTGAGATTCTCTGAAGTCCCATGGGGTGTGCAGCCAGATAGCATGCCCCTGTCTCTTTCATGGCTGCTCAATCAGCAGCAACTCCAGCAAAGGGGGCTTAATACAGGATCGTTTCCCTCTAAGAGCTCTCAGTTCCACGAGAAGCCAGGCCCTCTCATGGAACTCCTGTTTGCACTAGCAAATGAACGGGAACTGCCGAAGACTGTAGCATAAAGACTGCCCACTGGTGCCGGGACTCAGCCTGACTCCTGAGCCCTGCACTGGGGCTCTTGGGAAAGGGTAGAAGGCCCAGAGCCAAGTGGGCTGGGAGGCTTCTTCCAAGAGGGGAGCAGGGAGGAATTCTTGTTGGGGGGTTGCAGGAGCTGTCAATGAGGATAAGAGTATTAAAGGGCAGGAAACCCTCTTTTAATTGAAGAGGAGGGGCCCCAGTGTGGAGGAGTTGGGGGGTGCACAGGATGAGGGAGAAGCTGCCCACCCCACCCTGCCAGGCTCAGCCCCTCAGCCAAGCACCATCCTATGGCCACTGGCGAAGGCTGAGCTGGAAGAGATATTGCTTTAGAACTGACAAGGGTGGGGCTCTGGACCAGGGCTGCTCCGGGGTTGGAAGAGCCGTTGTTCTTGTGTGCAAGGAAGGGTCTAGTTGTACCTGCCTGCAGCCAGCTCAGGGCCAGAGTTTGGGCTCTGGGAACCACCTGAACCTGACCTGCCACCGCACACTTCGGTATCTTTGAGGAGAGTCCTAGAAGCTTTTGTCATCATCCTGGTGGACCTGCACAGCGGTCCAAGTGGGCGTCCCCAGCGTGGGAGCTGTGGGTGCCAGTGCTGGAGTGAGCTTGGAGCTCAGCTAGAGAACCAGGGGAAGCCTGGGGAGCTGGCAGCTGTTGGCAGTCACAGCTGCTGCACCTCCTCTCCCTGGGTCTCTCCGTCCCTTCCTGAGGCCCCCATGTTTCCCCAAGGCTGGTCCTCCCTCCTAGAGCTGTAGCCTGCCAGAGGGTTACCTGACACCCTGCCGACACCCCACCTGGCTCTGGTTATACAGAGAGGCCAGAGCTCCTTAGTGCCAGCCAGGCCTAGCCTGCCTCCTTGGTGCCCACCTTGGTCAGCTGGCCAGCCCACCTGCCTCCCTGGCTCCTGCAACCTGTCTGTTTTCCTTCCAGGATGAGAATGACAACCCTCCCACCTTCAGCAAGCCTGCCTTCTTCGTCTCTGTGGTGGAGAACATCATGGCAGGTACCACAGGCTCAGGTCGGGGGCTGGGGGACGCAGGAAGGTAGGCAGCCAGCAGTCACGGCACCCGGGAAGTGCACACCCCAGCTCTGCACACAAATTCTGGGAGGTCCATGGCCTTCTCTTTTCCCAAGCCAAGCTCCTGTGACAAATCGGGGAGTCTCTAGAAACATCTAGTTATCTGCCAGCTGACAGCTAGTTACAGAGCACCTACTATGTGCAGGTACTATGCTGGGCACTCTGTTCCTGCTCTTCTGCAGCTCTAGTGGGGAAAGAATTATGATCCATGATTAATTAAGCAGTCTCGATTAAACAGTCTCAAGTGTGCAGAGGGCTCTGAGACTACAGCCCTGTGAGGCAGGTCCCATGATTTCAGAGGGGTGGCCTTACAGCATGGCCTGTGTTCCTATGTGAGGATGTGATTGAGAGCTAATCTCTGGGCCAGGGTCAGGTTGCAGGGCTCAGCTTGCAGACCCAGCACCACCAGCTCCACACTCAGGTTCCAGGGGATCTGTTCTGTTCCCAGGGCAGACTGGCAGCTTCGCCCTTACCATGAGAGCAAATTATCCTAGCCAGGAAAACACCATGTCAGGAACTGAAGGAGACTGGAAGGTGGGAGTCAGGGACAGTAGAGTCAGATGCTGGAGTCGTGGATGGTGGAGCCAGGGACAGTGGAATCAGGGATGGTGGATTCAGGGGTGGTGAATTCAGGGGTGGTGGAGTCAGGGGTGGTGGATTCAGGGATGGTGGAGTCGGGTGGTGAATTCAGGGGTGGTGGAGTCAGGGGTGGTGAATTCAAGGATGGTGGAGTTGGGTGTTGGATTCAGGGGTGGTGGGGTTTTGGATTCAGGGGTGGTGGAGTCAGGGGTGGTGGAGGCACGGGTGGTGGAGGCAGGGGTGTTGGATTCAGGGGTGGTGGAGTCAGGGGTGGTGGAGCCAGGGACAGTGGAGTCAGGGATGGTGGAGTCAGGGGTGGTGAATTCAGGGGTGGTGGAGTCGGGTGATGGAGTCAGGGATGGTAGATTTAGGGATGGTGGAGTCAGGGATGGTGAATTCAGGGGTGGTGGATTCAGTGATGGCGAATTCAGGGGATGGTGGAGTCGGGGTGGTGGAGTCGGACAATGGATCCTGGGATGGTGGAATCAGGGATGGTAGAGTCATAACTGCTCTAACCTGGAACCACGAGGTCTTCTAATGAGAGTCTCTGGGTACCAGTCTGGCACATGACAATGAGCTGAGTGGGTGCTGGGCTGTATCCAGCCTACCCTCCCTGTCCTAATCAGGCATCCCCTGGAGAATGTCACTGCTAAAGAGCCACCCCCAGCACTCCCCACCGTCCCTGGGGACTCTGTCCATGAGAGGCCTTAATTATGGCACTTAATTCTTTTCAGGGGTATGTTAGGGCTCAATTGCCTGTCCTCCTGCTCAAGGCAGGCCTGAGGGTCGTATTTGAGGCCCCAGGGGTCCCTGGAAGGGGACACAATGACCTACCTGGTCTCTTGCCCCTCAAAACTGCTGAATCACCCACTGGATGGTTACCACCACCCCTGCAGCCCAGTGGAGCTCCTTGTGGGGCTCAGCCTGTGGCCTCCATGCTTTATCCCTCAGGATCCTAGCAGCAAACCTAGTTAGACGGTATTGTTAGACCCAGTCCCAGAGGAGGAAGTGATGCTCAGGCACATGAAGGCGCCTGCCAAGCCCCTGCGGGTGCCAGTCTGGGCGTGAAGATTCCAGGAGCCTGCACACCAGACCTCCTGGCTACTAGGCCAGAGCTGGCAGTAGGTGGCAGGAGAGGCTGGAGCCAGAACCCCTGGTGGGCACGGCTTCAGGACAAGCTGCTCTCAGGATTTGGACAGAGTGGCTGGAAAAGCTGATCCCTTGAGTCAGGATTTCATGGAGCTGGAAATACAGATGAAGGCCTTAATTGGACATTAAAGAGAAAATAAAAACTTTTATAAATACCCCTATGAACGAGATAAAACTAGACTGAAATTGAATATAGTAAATGTAGAATAATTTAATATGGAGCTTCCTGTCTTTTTGATTCCAAGTAAAAGGTAGCCAATCTGAGTGTATTTAATATGGCAGCTGGCCAGGCAGGAGCCGGGAGACAGGAAGACACCAGAGGGCCCAGTCCATCCCTGAGCCTCTCATGGAGCCTTGTCCCCGTGCAACCCAGCGGTCTGGGCTCCAAGAGCAGTGGTTGAGCCGCCCTCATCCCTGGGGTGCCCCAGCAGTCAGGCCTCCCACCTCCCTGAGAGCTGGTCACTGGGAGGGTCCCATGTCCTCCTCTTCAGCCAGCACAAATCCTGCTGCCAGGGCTGGGGCCGTGAGCCCCGGGGGCTCAGGATGAGCAGCACCCCCTATCCCCACCTTTTTCCCTCTGAAGGAGCCACGGTGCTGTTCCTGAATGCCACGGACCTAGACCGCTCCCGGGAGTACGGCCAGGAGTCCATCATTTACTCCCTGGAAGGCTCCGCCCAGTTTCGGATCAATGCCCGCTCAGGTGAGCCCCCCACCCCAAGGACCCTGATCCTCCGCACCCTGAAGCTGACTCTCCATACCCAGCCCCAGGACCAGCCTCTGGGCCCGGGTCTCGTTCTTTTCAGTTTCAAGCAAGCCATCTTTGAGCACCAGGGTCATCCCTGAAATATTAATTTGAGTGTGATTACTGATGTTACCAAAAAAAATCACAACATGAACTTATCCATTGAAGGATGTCTTTTAAGGGTGAAGAGTTGTATTATGTTTTAAATGTGTTTCATCTTACAAACAGCTGGTTAACACCCCTCTTCAGGAACCTTTATTAAAGCCTCAGCATCCCCCTCCCTCAGCTGCTGACCTCATTCTTAAATCTTGGCTCCTCTTCTTACACAGATGTGTGCCTCAGTTTTCCCACCTGTGAAAACATATCAGGGCTGGTGTGTGGGTTAAATGACATGTAATAGGAAACACACTTTGAATGGCCCCTGGCACACAGTAAGTGCTAAAAAAAATTACTGTCATTATTCTCTTTTGTTTATTCACCTGCAAGCCCCCTGCCCCCTGCCCCCAGCTCCCAGCTCAGCCCATGTAACTCTCTTCTTTCTTCTTCATCTCTTCATGTACATTCCTGTTTTCTCTCCCCCTTGAAGCTGGGAGAGAAAGGGGTCAGAAAGCAGCAGCAAGAGACCCAAGCTTTTCAGCCAGACCTGGGCAAGAATCTGGGACCCCTGTATATTCATTCACATGTTCATTCAGAAATTGGGGTGGGTGCTGTCTGATCCAGGTGCCGTGCCAGGTGCTGGGGTACAGGAAGGAATAACACATGGCCCTGACCTCACAAAGTTCCAAGTCAGCTGAGTGGGCAGGCAAGACAGCCCACTTCCAATACCCACTTCTGTGTGAGTGAAAGGAACTCTAGATGTCAAACAGCTAAACCCTATCTCAGTGGCTTGAGACAACAGAAATTCGAATTCATACAGTCAACCCATGCAGTTGTTGAGTGGACGGACCTCCACATGATGATTCTGGGACCTAGGCCCCTTCCATGTTGTGGCTCCGAGGTCACTGCAGAAGGGAAAAGAGCATGAGTTATCGGACTAGGAGGAGGTAATGGGCCAGTCCCTGCCTGGCAGTCATATCCAAGTGATAATTCTCCCCTGGGAAGGGAGCAGGAATCTCTAGTGGACACTGGCCATTTCTGCAGCAGGTGGTCAGTGGCCCAGCAGGGCATTAGCTCTTCCTGCTATCCATCCCTCCGTGGTGGAAGTCAGCCTTCAACCCCTTTTTTGTCCCCCTTTCCTGGAGGCTTGGGGAGCAGATGGCTGGTTCTGATGGGTACAAAGACTGAGGAAGGGGACCCAGGGCCACTGTGAGCCTCTTTTGCTACCTCTGAGAAAGTGAGGGCCTTCCTCCCTGCTCTGAGGAACTTCCACCCACAGTGAGCCCTCATTTCCAGGGATCTCAGAGTAATGTCACTAGTGAATGTGAACCACATGCCCAGCACCGTTCTAAGGACTCTGAGCAGCAGCATCTCATTCCGCCCTCCTCACCTGTGAGGCAGGTACTAGCCTTATCCCCATTTTCCAGATGAGCAAGCTGAGCCACGGGGGTGGTTGAGTAGCTTGACTGAGGACTCGCAGAGCATGAACTTCTGACTCCAGAACCCAGATATGAAAGGTGCCATTATATGAGCAGCTCCCTGGCCTTTCAGCCACCCCTGCCCTTGCCTCCCCAGTTGGGGCTCCAGCTCCCCCCAGGGCCTTTAATGACAAAGACATTTTCTTGTTGCCTTAACACGACTTGGGCTCCAAAGGTGTAAGCATTTTGCTCTGAACTCCTTGGTCAAATTAGCCAGGCCTGCTCCACAGAGGTGGCCTTAATTGGATCTAATGTCCCAGACAGGAGAGGCCATCGATCATGCCGACAAGTTCATATTTAGAACTTTTTAGAGATTAATTTCTTCCTCGCCCTGCCAATTAATGGACACCACCCTGGCAGGGAGCGTGGCTTGTTGGGCAGACCTTTGTGAGTCTTCCATTCTTGGCCTTGGCACTTAAGCTGCCCTGTCACCCACCACGGGCTCCCTGCTCAGCCCCGCACAGAGCAGAGGACAAGCCGGCGTGCCACGGAGGCAACAGCCAGGGTAGAAGCAGTCCTAAAGGCAATCTAGCCCAGCTGCCTTGTTTTATGGGGGGAAGAACTAAGCTCAGAGAAGTTAAGCGACTTGCCCCAGGTCACACAGCTCAGACAATGGGGATAAAATGATGGATAGCATACAGGCCCTGCCTGTGGGGAATGCTCACAGTCCATTGGAAGGAAACAGTCATTCTCTGAGTGTTGGGAGCCTCACCTAGAATTACTTCAGCCTCACAACAGCTCTCCCTGGAAGTCACACCAATCTCCATTTATAGATGAGAAAGCTGAAGCTTAAAACAATTAAATTTTTCTAAGGCCAAGCATCCGGGAAGGGCCATAATCAGAATTCAGATCCAGATCTCACATCCTCACCACGCAGGCTCTCCCACAGCTCACGCAAGATGGTAAATGGCCTGGCTGCGGTGATTGCTGAAGTCCGCTGGGACTGGCTCACCCTGCTCCCAAGAGCTAACGAGGCACTCAACTGTGAACTCCATATTCAATACCATCAAGTTGGGAGCTTAAAATGGGCCCTGCTGGGACTCTTTACACCAAGGAAATCGGCAAATGCCTTTTCCTTTTATTTTGGGGAGCCAGTTGTCAAACATTTACTAGCATACCACTCACTACCAGGGTGATGGTTATATTTCAGTTACGCCAAAATACAAAGACCAAATACGGGTGAACAAAAAATGTTGTTTAATTGTTCACATTTCACACACTAAAAAGACTCGAGGCAATGTAATTATGCTATTCACAGTGTAATTAGGAAATGATTTTATAACTATTATCAATGCGTGATAAGGTTGACTAGGTTGAACTGCGCAGTGATGAGTCACAAGTGAGCACGCATGTGAACACCTGGTGTTTTTCTTTCCTGTCATTGTATTTCTGCGGCTATATAAATAAACCGTGCCTGGCACTGTTCTAAGATTTCTGTGACATTAATTAGATTAACCTCACAACAGCCCTATGAGGTAGGTCCTATTATGGTTTCCTTTGGATCCTATGAGGAAACTGAGTCACAGAGATTGGAAGTAACCAGTTCAGGATAATAAAGCCAGCAAGATCGTGTCAAAAGTCTAAACAAGAGGTGATCTGTGACTGAGCTCAAGGCCTAATGGCCCTTCTGCCCTGTTCTCCAGCCCCTACCCCCGAGAATCAGCCTAGATTTCCACACATCTGCACATATCTCCTCCTCGTGGGGTTACGTTGCCCAGCTCTGGGGACCTGGCTCCCAAGGCATGGGAGCTCTGCCGTCTCCCACTGTGAGCGCCATCTCAGGAGCACATCCAGGCTGCCAGATCATGGTAGCTCTTTCCCTCGCTCTCTCTCCCCTTCCCTTGCTGTCTCCCTGGCCCACCCAAACCCTCTCACACACCCACTTCTCTCTCCGGCAGGGGAAATCACCACCACGTCTCTGCTTGACCGAGAGACCAAGTCTGAATACATCCTCATCGTTCGTGCAGTGGACGGGGGTGTGGGCCACAACCAGAAGACTGGCATCGCCACTGTGAGTGCACCCCCCTCCTGCGCCCAGCTCCCCCTTGCCAGCCAGGCTTCTGCTGCCCGCTCATCTTCAGGTTGCCCGCCTTGTACCTCTGGACCCCCATGTCCTGAGCCAGTGTGAGGCATTGTGAAAGTGAGTGAGCGGGCAAAAACCAACTGATCATCAGCGGAGGTCAGGCCCCGGGACCACCACAGCTGTGGGGAAGAAAGGCATCACCACCAGGAATGTAGGGTACTTGGGAGGAGCAAAATAAAATATTTTGTCTGCTGCCCCCGCAAATCCAGGAGGGCAAGTGGCAGAAGGCAGGAGCCCCACAGGCCCCTCCTTGCGTTGCCACCTGCCAACAAGCAGAAGTAGCCGTTCCTGCCAGGAAGAGCATGGAGGGTCCCTGGGGGCTTGTCCTTCCCCAGCCAATGTGCCCCAGAGAGTAGAAAGCGGGAGGAACAAACTGGGGGGGGGGGCCTGAATGAGCTCTGGGCTGCAGAAGTGAAGCAGGTAAGTGAGAAGACCTCTGTGGGAGAGGAAATGGGAGGACCCGTTGACAGTCACTCCAGCCACCTCCCCTTTTTGTTCCCCATTCAGTTTCCTTGGCTCTCCCTCAAAACTATGGCTCGCACCCAGCCGGTAGCATCCCCATCCTTACCCAGCCAAAGAGGCTGGAGATGGTATCACGTGGCCAGGGATTTGATGGAAAAATCCCCAGTGCCTTGCTCTATCAAGGGAGGCCCCTGCTATTGGGAATCAGAGCCCTGTAAATAATGTACCTGGTGGCAGGTGGGCAGGGAAATTGCTTGACTTGTAGCTGAGACGGGGAAGCTCAAGGGATTCTATGAGATCCCCCACCCGGTCAGTCACCTTCAGCCAAGACTGGAGGAGAGGGTGGGAGAAGTCCCAGGTCACAGCAAGGATTTCGGGGGTCATCACATCCATTCCACTGCCTCCTGGTGGGACCACACTGGAACTCTCTCTCCTAAAGGGGCCTGGCTCCTTCCTGTCCTTGAAAGCCCAGGCCCTGCCCAAGGCTCTCAAGGTTGGTGGAGCTGGTGGAATTAATGTCAAGAAGGCCCATGGGCATCTGAGCTCGTTTCCCCTGGCAGGCCCTGCCTGCCCTGGCCCATCTCAGCTGGGTTCATCCACAGCGCCCCTTGTGGTTTCACAGGTAAACATCACACTCCTGGACATCAATGACAACCACCCCACGTGGAAGGACGCACCCTATTACATCAACCTGGTGGAGATGACCCCTCCAGACTCGGACGTGACCACGGTAGGTAGTGGCAGCCCTTCCCAAGGGTGTGTGCCTCTCCCACCACGATCCCAGCAGGCCTGCCATGTGGGGCTGGTAGACTCTGTGTCCGTTTCAGCCAGCTCTTGCAATAGAGTTCTAGCCATTCTCTGGCATGGTAAAAGGCAGTCCGAGGTCAAGGGAAAGCCCTCACCTGGCCTCCAGTGTCAGCGGGCCTCAGGCTTTGTCAAACGGAGCTTCAGGCAGCCCAGGGACAGTGGCAGGGGAGCTCAGGCCGGCTCTGCTTGCAAGCCACACGTGCCCTTAGAGCCGGGGACTCTGGCCACCCCCTCTGGAGAGCTCCCACCCCCACACTGCACAAGCCCCAGCCCCACCACAGTGCCTCTCTTTCACTGCTGTGTCCCTGCAGTCATCAGTCTGGGTTAGCTGATCAGGAATTTTCTGGCCCAGGTTTGCACCAGCCCGTGTGTGTGTTATGTGCTCATGGGCAGGGATGTGCACAACTCAGGGTGTAGAGGGGAGATGCAGCCAAAGCCAGGGCATCCACAGCAGAGACCAGAATCCTGGGGAAGCTGAGGAGGCCCAGATCCCATGCCCACACCATCTGCTCTGCTGGGAGATCCACATTTCTCAGCCTTCTCATCACCCTGTACACCATGTGACCTCACTTGTGGAGGCTTGTCCCCACATGAGCAGCCCCACTGCCACCACCCAGCCCTGTGAGGAACATGAATCCTGACCACTCACAGCGCCATTTTCTGAACACCTGGGAAGTGCCCTGAGCCTCACCTGAGGTCTTCTCAGGAATTCTCTCTCCTCCTCCTCCTCATCTCACATGGCAGAGGGATTCTGCTCCCATTGTTCTGTGGAGGAGACAGACTTAGAGCTTAAAGGGTTGCCCAAGGTCCCAGAGCTAGTAAGGGGTGAGGCCAGGACTTGAACCCTGGTCTGACTTGGAGACAAGGGATTAGAAACCACCTGGCCCAGTCCTTATTCCTCTGCTGGCTCAAGGGGTGCTCTAGCAGGTGGCCAGGTCCTGAGGAACTGGAGAACTCCGATGGGTTGGGGGAAACGATGATAACTTTGCATGCAGCTTTCCAGAAAGGCTGCCCTACCTGAGCCCAAGCAGCTCTGGGCTGGTAATGCCCAGCCTCTCCAGCCCCACCCTCAGCAACCACACCCCGCAGTGGCTCTGGCTGGGAGAGGAGGTCAACCTGGAAGGAAGGACAAAGAGAGAGAGGGAAGGATTGGCGGTCATGCCTCTCTTCCTTTCCACATGTTCACTGACTGGCTGTCAACTGGTGTGTGGGTGCCCCTCCCAGAGGATCCAATGGCATAGGGCAGAAGTGAGGAATCTGGAATCTGTCATTTCTCAAAGCCCCATAGAGGAATTCCTTCCAGCCCAGGGCCAGGTTTAGAAGCCACTCCCCTGGGCCTTTGACACAGCTCTCTAGGGCCCTCTGGTGGGTACTCTCTGCTTCTGCCTTGTGGGCACTGCACTGGCTCAGGACAACCTCCTCCTCACCCCAGCCAGGGACTCCAAGAGCTAGGGCTGGATCTTACCTCTGAATACTTTCTAGTCAACCCTCCCCTTTCCCTTATGTTTCTGGGAAATTCTTCCCAAAGGGAATTGAGGGCCAGGTGAGGAAGGTTGCTCTGGGAGAAAGGGGCTGCGTGGGACACCAGCCTGGGTTACCGTTATCAAACAGTATGTCTGGCAGTAGGTATGCCAGGTGAGGACTGCACTCAGCCTTGGGCCTTTGAAAGCTCCGGTCCCCACGGCCTTCACCCAGTCTCCAGCTCCTCACACGTCCTTCTGAGCCATGAGCGGGCACAGACCATGGACTGGGGCGCTGCCCAGTGCCTCCTCACTTTCCAGGAAACCCACAAGCCATCAGAGAATGCCTGCTGCATGCCAGGCCCCATGCTTGTCAGGCTGAGGGTACAGGAAGCAATGCCAGGCCGGGTGCAGTGGCTCATGCCTGTAATCCCAGCACTTTGAGAGGCCAAAGCAGGCAGATCGCTTGAGCCTAGGAGTTCAAGACCAGCCTGGGCAACATAGTAAGACCCCCCACTCTGGGTCTTCACAAAAAAAAATTTTTTTTTTAAGTAGTCAGGTGTGGTGGTACACACCTGTGGTCCCAGATACTCGGGAGGCTAAGGCAAGAGGACTTTTGAGCCTCAGAGATTGAGGCTGCTTTGAGCCAAGATCACACCACTGCACTCCAGCCTGGGTGACAGAGTGAGATCCTGTCTCAAAAAAAAAAAAAAAAAAAGGAAGCTCCCGCCCTACCTTTGGGGATCTTCACATCACTCTTCTGCTCAGATGCAATGGTTCCCATCTCTCCCTGTGCAAAAGCCAGACTCCTTGCCGGACCTACATCTGTGTGCACCAGGTGTGGCCTGGCACGCAGGCACTGACCATGTCCACCTGCACAGGCGTGCGCTGGCAGAGTGACCGTCTCTCTGTCTGCAAGGGAGATTTTGGTCCCACTCTCCTTCCTGGCTCCTGCAGCTGCCTTCAAGGACCTGGCTGATGGGCATTGATTTCGAGCCTTTCAAAGCCCTCCAGCAAAATAAAGGAGAGGGGAGAAGGAGAGAATTATTCCCCGTCAGGCAGCAGAAAAATGATGGGCATGAAATGGGAAATAAATGAGGAGAAAGTGGTGAGATTCTACAAAATCGCCCAGCAGGGAGCCTGCAGGAGGGGTCACAGCCCTCCACCCTCTCCCGTACCCCCAACCCACCCTGTGACCAGAGAGTCAGTCAAGAGGCCCAAAACCAGTGTCCATGCCCCAACCAGGGTCATTTGGAAGCAGCTACCCTGGCACTCTCTGGCATGGTGGGGACAGGAAGAGGGGATAGAAGAGAAGAAAACACCCCCCATGTGAAATTCCTCTCAGCCTGTTCAGCAAAAGGTGTGGCCTGGAACAAGTCACCTCCAGAAAAATAAAACGGGGATAAAATCATCTCTCCACCAGGCTGGATGTGGTGGCTCACACCTGCAATCCCAGCACTTTGGGAGGCCAAGGCAGGTAGATCACTTGAGGTCAAGAGTTTGAGACCAGCCTGGCCAACATGGTAAAACCTTGTCTCTACTAAAAATACAAAAATTAGCTGGGCATGGTGGCTCTTGCCTGTAATCCCAGCTGCTTGGGAGGCTGAGGCTGGAGGATTGCTTGAACCCAGGAGGTAGAGATTGCAGCGAGCAGAGATTGCACCACTGCACTCCAGCCAGAGCAGTAGAGCAAAACTCCATCTCAACAAAAACAAACAAACAAAAATTCCCTTTTCAAACTGCTGAGAGAAGCATTGTAGAAACACAAGGAATGCTGGTCTCCTAAGTCCATCAGTGAACTTTGTCCTGGTTTGAATTTTTCCTGCAGTACCTAAGAGCCCTGTCTCCTGTTTGCAAAACAGGGGTATTGGGGTCCCCTTTTGGAGGCTAGGGAAACTGAGGCAACATGCCTGCAGCAAGATAAGGACACTTCAGGCCTGGAAGGCAGGGACCTACCCTACTCTACCCTTCAGTGCTTCAAGGTCGAAAAGGGAGAGGAGGGCCGAGCAGTCCGGGGTGAGAGCAGAGGCTGCCCCCACCTCTCTGAAGGGGAAGCTAATCTAGGTGCCACAGCATTCAGCCCGGCATCAGCCTCTCTCCCCCTGGCCTCCCCAGAGCCCACAGACAGGGGCAGATGGGAGTTCTCAGCTTGGGCAGCTCATCTGTCTGTTCTGGTCTGATGGCCCCAGAGACACCTCTGGCTGGGGATTAAGCAGAGGAGGGACAGATTCTGCTGCCAAAGCACAAAAGGTTCCACATCAAGTAAGGTGAAGGAGCTGACAAGGCCTAGCTGTCATCACCAACTGTCCTGCAGTTAAGAATGACACTGTCCTGATGTGGCCCCAGGGACTGTGGTCACCTCCCGCCCCGACTGACCTTATCCACCTCTGGTGCCAAAGTGGCCTCTGCAGCGCAGGGGTGATCGAGGGGTAAGGGCCACCTCAGGAGCCCCCAGGCTGAGAGCTGGGTCAGCACCAAGGGTGGTGCTGTGTGACCCTGAGACAGGCCTGTGTCTCTCTGGGCTCTGCTTACTCCTTGTGGAAAGCAGGGCGATGGATGGTGAGTGAGCTTCCCAACAGAGCAGGGAATCGGTCCACCCAGGGGGCCTCGGCAAAGACGAGGAGCCCTCGGAGACCTTGGGTGGCCCTTTGCCTTTTGTTTATGATCTGGCTGTGTGGGATCGGGGACACTAAGGCACAGCAGGCTGTGGGGCTCACCACCCCTGGGTTAGGATGGCACTGAGCACTGGCCCTTCATGACGTGGGGGTTATAAGTGGGGAACCAGGGTGTGGGCCGGAGGGTTGAAGGGGCCAGAGTGTCTGAGGCCCAGTCCTGAGACCCTGCTTCTCACCTGGGATGGTGTTCCTCCCTTCTGGGGCGCTCAGCCCTCTCCTCGCTCAACACTACCCCAGCCCCGTGAATGCCCCAGCTAACTGGGTCCCACCTTCTGAAAGTGGGGCCCAACCATAGCCTCCTCCACATGCCCTGTCATCCATGGTGTCACAATCTTAAAGCTTCAAAAGAAGGAAGGGAAGATTTGAGGATGAGGAACTCAGTCTCCAAAATCCAGAGTTTCAAATCCTTTCAAAAATCTCAGCCAGAGCACAGGCTCTGCAGCCCTTCCCGGCCCTACCCTGGAGAACTCCATGGTCAGGGACCTGCTGGGGGCCCCCTGGTCGCCCAAAACCCACGGACATGTCGCCCTGAATGTCTGGAACAGAAGGACACAAAGCTGTGGGCGGAGGGGGGTGTGTGTTAGAATCCCAGCTCTGCACTTCCTGGCTTTGAGGCTTTGGGAGCCCCACTGAGCCTCATCAGTGAAATGGGCATAATTAGATATACCTGCTTCATACAGCTGTTCACACAGTAGATGGTGATGGCCTGGCTCCTCTGGGACACTGGGTGCCTGCTGGGGGCCCCTGTAGGTGTGTGCCAGGTGCCGTCAGATGCACTAGCTCTAGCAGTCCTCATGGCACCATATGGTGCCACCACATGGCACCACTGTCCTGATGGCACCACAGGGTTACACCCCCTGTCACCGATCCGGAAGCCCAGGAGAAAGGGGCTTGCCTGAAATGGAAATGGACAGGTTTTGCTAGAGCACCCAAAGGCTTCCACTGTCGATTCACTTTCTGAACCTCCTGTCTCCCAACCCTCTCGGACCACTTCCTGGGCCGGACAGAGCCAGGATGCCTCCTCCCCAGGACCAATGTCTGAGCTAGAAACCCCCGGCCAGCCCAGAGACACCCTCCCCAGGCCTGGCTCAGCAAAGGGGTCTGCTCCCTCCCGGCAGGTGGTGGCTGTGGACCCAGACCTGGGGGAGAATGGCACCCTGGTGTACAGCATCCAGCCACCCAACAAGTTCTACAGCCTCAACAGCACCACGGGCAAGATCCGCACCACCCATGCCATGCTGGACCGGGAGAACCCCGACCCCCACGAGGCTGAGCTGATGCGCAAAATCGTCATCTCCGTCACTGACTGTACGGACCCCTCTCGCCCCTCACAGCCCCTACACCTTAGGCTGCGGGCATCCGCAGTGACTGGGCCTCTGGAGAACCTGGGGCCCACCCAGGAGGGCTGTGTCTGATCACCAGGAGTAGAGTAATACCCACGCCCCAGATGTGACTCCCAGAGCACCCCAAAGGAATGGAGGGGGCTGGGGAGGGGAGCTGCGAGGCTCAGGCTGCTTCCCGGAGGGGCCGTTGGGATGGAGGGCTCTGATTGACACCGTCCCGCCGCTTGCCTTCTTCCTGTCCATTTTCTCTTGCACCCATCTTACCCTGTCCTCGGTCCCTTCTCGCCCTGGTCTCCCCAGGTGGCCGGCCCCCTCTGAGAGCTACCAGCAGTGCCACAGTGTTTGTGAACCTCTTGGATCTCAACGACAATGACCCCACCTTTCAGAACCTGCCTTTCGTGGCCGAGGTGCTCGAAGGCACCCCCGCGGGGGTCTCCATCTACCAAGTGAGTCTCTCTCATTTCATCCCTACCAGCCCAGAAGGGGGCGGTGGTGCCTGAGGGGCCTCGCCCAGACGGAGCACTTTGCAGGGGTGGGGCAGTGGAGGAGCTGGGTCTTGAAGGACAGAGGCTCTGGAGACATGGAGGGGAGCGTGGCAGGAAAGGATAAGGCGATATCTGGGCAGAGGCAGACAGAGGGAGGGAGGCAAAGATGGAATTCTGCAAGCCAAGTCCAAGTTTCTCAAGGCCTGATTATGGACGTCTGGCCCAGGACCTTCCAGTCCCTAAGCCTGCAGATGGTTCTAGAATATAAAGAAGGCCAGATGAGTGTAGTCCTGGGCATCGCCTCTCCCATGCTTTCCCATAAGCCCCGGCTCAGCTCCCTGTAGCAGAGGGGCCTCTGCCCACTTTGCAGAGCTCTAAAGAGACTTGCCCAGGACCCTGTGGCCACGCAAGGCAGGGTCTGATCTTGGACCTGGCTTCTTTGCCTAATGTTCCAACATCCTCTGGTCAGGGGAATCCTGAAGGTGCTGGTTTGGGGAAGATGACATCTGGGTTTCAAGTCCTTTCGAAACCTCAGCCCTCCGGGGGCCATCTGGAAACACCAGAGACCCTCCTGGTTAAGAGCATGGGCTGTGGAGTCCAACCAACAAAGATGTAGATCCCAGCTCCACCAACAGGGTGCTGTGTGGCCTGAAGCAAACTGCTTACCCTCTCTGAGCCTCAGTTTCTTGTCTGTGAAACGGAGATAATAGTAGTACCTGCCTGGCTGTGCTGTGGGGATTCAGTCAGACACATGGATGAAGCACCCTGGAACTTGGACTCATGAAAACACGGTAGCTGTGGCGGTCACTATGTGTCTGTCACGAGGGCTTATACCTGAGACGCAGTGGCAGGATCAGGTTAGCCTGTTCCCATTCGAAGAAGACGGGGTTGTTTGTCAGGATGCCAGAGGGGGTGAGCTTGGTGGTGCCCCACAGGCCCGCTGTGCCTCAGTTTCTTCATCTGTAGGAGGAGGTGAATGGTGTTCCCCAAGCCCCCAGCAGGGGAGTGCCTCGATCCAGGGAAGAGCAGCCGGTCCTGAGGAAGCCCCCAGGCCTAGGGGAGGCGGGGTGAGAGCAAGTGAACCCCTAATCCCAGTTCTCTGGGGGCTCACACTGGCGAAGAAAGATGCCCACCAATGCAACTTCTGAGTTCATAGAGGAAGGAGCAGGGAGCGTTTAACTTGGAAACTGTCTTCACATACAGGACGAGGCTCCTCCCCTGAACTGTGCTCCCTGGGCCCACCTAGGACCTCAGGTGATACAGATTTCTGCTGGTTGTGCAGAAAAGCAGTCTTCAGGGGGTAGAGCTGTGTGCAAGTAAAGTAAAAATACTGAGCACCCTGTCCTGAAAGAATTCAAGCTGAGTCTAGACACCCTCTCGTCCAGTTTGTTGGGTGTGAAATAGATCAGACAACCTTGATAATGTCTCCCAGTCCTGAGAGTCTTGGCTGAATCCCAAACTCTTATTTTAGTTGTTATTACACATTTTCCCCAAATGCCTTGAATCCACTTCAGTTAAACATCCAGGGTACCAGGGTCTTGAGTCAGGCAATCTGATGGGGGCTGAAGGTGCAAATGAGAACAGGTAGGAATTAGGGAGGAGACTTGCCTGTACATGGCCACAAATGACTTTTTTAAAAGTAATAATGAAACCCTCAAGTGACTTTTACAAAAGAACCCTTGATGTCATTTTATTTTTATTGTTGCTGTCTCACAAATCAAGCAGAGAGGGGCGGGGCAGCCTATGACTCCCATCTTCTGTGTGGTTGAGCTCCAGATCATGGTGGGGTCCTTAAGCTGGAACAGCTGCTCCAAATCTGGGAGGGCTTCCTAATGGGGAGAGCAGGAGATGAAGGGGGAAAGCGCTGTAGAGACCTTAGCTCTTACTCTAAAAAGTCCCTCTGCCACCCCACCGTCGGCCTCACTTGGTGCCTCGGGATGCCTCTCAGCTGGCGTGTGACCCTCTTAGTGTCTGGGGACAGTGGACTGGCCAAAGGCTCAGAGGGGAGCATGTGTCTCACTGTAGCCAAGTGTGTCTTGGCAGGGAGGAGAGGGCACTTACGGGGGGAGAAGCGTCCATCCCAGTGTCCCCCTCCCCGCCCTCACGCTGCCCCTCCTTGCCCTCAGGTGGTGGCCATCGACCTAGATGAGGGCCTGAACGGCCTGGTGTCGTACCGCATGCAGGTGGCTATGCCCCGCATGGACTTCCTCATCAACAGCAGCAGTGGCGTGGTGGTCACCACCGCCGAGCTGGACCGAGAGCGCATCGCCGAGTACCAGCTGCGGGTGGTGGCCAGTGACTTGGGCACGCCCACCAAGAGCTCCACCAGCACACTCACCATCCATGGTAAGGGGCACAGGGGCTTCTGCCGTGTGCGCAGCGCGTGGGCACAGGCCCAGGTCAGGGCCAGGGGGAGTGGGGAGCCTGGGCACAGACTCCCTTGTTAATGAGGCGCCCTCCTCAGCTGGAGCCACTCAACACTGCAGAGACTTCTCTGTACCTGGCCACTGCCTTCAGTGCCCCAGAGCTCAGGAGCAGTGGCCTGGACCTGCTGCCAAGCCCCGCCCCCCTATTCTTCCTAGTCCCAGATCATAGCAACAGCAAAGAGAGCTTGCTTGAGCTGGGGCCGGGCCCTCAGGGTCATGAGCAGGCAGGGAGGGTGCAGAGCCCTTTGTCCTCTTTGGAAGGCCAGAGTTTTTGTTTGGAAACCTAAAGGAGACCTCCCCCTTCCATGGATGTGGAACGCCTGGGCTAGCAGTGGCAGGGCATCGCCCTGGGAAGAGAGCAGCTGGGACTCCCAGACTCCCTAAGATCCTCATCCATCTGGGGCTGTCGCGCTCATTCCCATGGTCTCTGCCCTCTATTGGTGAAGGGGCAGCGTGCCGTTTCCATGCTGGATGAGTCTTTAATTTTCAGGACAGGATGGGGACATGAGCTGTTGCCAAGGGGCCAGGAATAACCCCAGGGAAATAAGGGCAGAGTCTAACAGGAAAAACGTGGCCTGTTCCCTGGGCCTGTTTGGTCCCGTCCTAGCTTTGCCTGCCTCTGTGGGATGGTAGGGGTGGGAAAGGGAGTAGTTAGCGTGGAACAGGCGCAGACACTGACCCTCTTCAGTGGAGACCTAAGATGGTAAGGAGTTCAGAGAGCATGACACTCTCTCCCATCGCTCCAAGGCTTCCTGTGGGTTTATGGTGTCAGTTTCAGGACCCACTTCTTGGCGGATGATTGACAGGGAGTATGTCCCAGCTTTAAGAGAGGACCCCTGGAGGGCCTTCCAAGACTCAGCAGAAGCCGTATCATCAAAGGGGCCCAGCATCTCTCCTGGGGATACCACGTAGAGGAACCCAAGTTGGGTGGGGATCACTTCGCTATGAAGGTTGCCCCAAGCACCCCTCTTCCTGAGGAATAGGGCTGAGCATGCACAGCTGAATAAACAAATCTGTAAGGGAAATCAAACCTTATTTCGAGGGATGGGATTATCAAAGTGAGCGCCCTTTGCTGAAGCTCCATTGCATGCTGAGGGTAGACCATGAGGCTCCAGCCCCTCCACTCTGCCGCTGTGTGACTTTGGACAAGTCACTTAGCTGCTCTGAGCTTTTGCTTCCTCAGCTACACAGTGTGTTGGATAATACCCGCCTCCTATGATGCTCTGAGGGCTGCACATGGTCCTGTCCAGGAAGCACTTAGCATGGACGTGGCA
This sequence comes from Cacajao melanocephalus, assembly GCA_963573385.1. Classification (NCBI taxonomy): domain Eukaryota; kingdom Metazoa; phylum Chordata; class Mammalia; order Primates; family Pitheciidae; genus Cacajao; species Cacajao melanocephalus. Next base: position 5,036 of record CAUYLG010054739.1, on the reverse strand, counting down.
CACTGGACAAGCTCATAAATGGTCACCGTCGTCATCGTTGTCATGACTGTCCATGTTGTCATGGTCATTGTTAAGCGCATCCCGGAGAGAGGTTCTAAGGTTTTCTCTCTCGCCTTTGACAGCTGAGCAGCAGTAAGCCCCCAGGGCACAGGGACAGCGGGAGGGTCTGGAGCGCTGGTGGGCTTGGTCCTGGCCCTGGCAGGCAGGGGGGGCCCTGGGCTCATGGCCAGGAGGTGTTAACACAGATGCCAGTTGGAGCCCTTGACTCCCTTGGGAATTCGTTCCCTGCTTGGTCTGGAGCTGGAGCTGGAACCGCTGCTCTGGAGCTGGGTCGTCTGCAGCAGAAGGCAGGCCTAGCCCCAGCGCCCATTCTCCCCCGCAGTGCTAGATGTGAACGACGAGATGCCCACCTTTTTCCCAGCCGTGTACAACGTGTCCGTGTCTGAGGACGTGCCGCGCGAATTCCGGGTGGTCTGGCTGAACTGCACGGACAACGACGTGGGCCTCAATGCCGAGCTCAGCTACTTCATCACAGGTGCTGCCCCCCCACAACCTGTGCAGGCCTGCCGGGGCCCTGCCCCACCCCTCCCAGATAGACAGCCAGGCTAGGTGTGGGGTCAGGTGAGGGTGGAAAAGAGGCCAGGGCTCCACCACTGGGCTCCAGCCCTGCCGGTGCCTCCCTGAGGATTTGCTCCTGGCCTTTCCCAAGGGCTTTGCAGCTGGATCACGCTGGACTGGCTCCCTGGGGACCTCCTGAACCTGCTGGTTGTAGGCAGGGGGAGGATCTACTAAGGTTCATTCTGGAGAGAGGTGGGGCCCCATGATTCCTAGGGGGAGCCCTGAGCCCCGCACCCCGCCCCAAGTCTGGGTGACAGAGCAGTAACTGGAGGAATGTGGCCTCGTCCTTCCTCAGGGACCCATTACTCAGGAGAATTCCCATCTGTTTAGAGGCAGGTGGTTTCCGTCTCCCCAAATGAAATGGTTTTAGCTCAAAATTGTTGCCTAGCTGTCACCTGGAGAGCTGTGGCCACAGATGATGAGGCCATGTCCTGGCTCACAGAGGAAAGGGGGCTGCAGTGGATTAGTGATGTCTGCCACAGTGGCAGGATTGGTAGGTGGTGGCGCACATGCCTTGGACTTGCCATTCCTGGATGAGAACAGCTTCTCAGCCTCCCTGACACACATGAGAAGTGCCAGGACACGTGGGGGCGCAGTCTTCCCCGTTCTTCAACCCCCGCTTGGCCCTTTTACTGGCTCAGTCTTCTCTCTGTCTGGGACCTGCCTACCAACACACATGTTGCCTAGGCATCTGTGCTTCTGTACACATGGGTAGGGCACACACCAGCCTCCCCGATGCCTCCCCATGAAGCAGGAAGCCTGGCTCACAGCCCGTCCACCGCTTTTGCTGTGGTCAACGTGGCCTCCCAGACCTCAGCCTGTACTTCCTCCCTCACCTCCCTGAAGGGGCCCAGCACCCTCAGGCCCGCTCCTCACGGTCTGGCCCTCAAGTCAGCCTGAGGGAGGGCTTAGTAACCAAGACCCCTCACACGGCCGCAGCCCTGGGTCTCTACCACCCATGCTACTTGCATTCTAGCTCTTCCCTGGGCTCCCCAGGAGCCAGATTGTGTCCCCTGCAGATGGTACTAAAGACGCTGGGGAGCACTGGAGGTTTGGGGATCAGAAGGCTTTCCCCAGGGGCAAACCAGCAAGGACTGGAGCACCTGGCAGCCCGCAGGATGACTCTTCAGCACCCCAAAGTGGCAGGCTCCTGCTGGCCTGCCCAGAGCCCTCCCGGATTTTCAGTGTGCATTCTGCAAGGAACTGAGCCCAGTCCTGCCCAAGCTCATCACAAAGCTGGTGCCGTGGTGCCCTCTGCTGCCCAGAATGCCACACTGCTCGCCAGCTGGCAGGGGAGGGGTCTCCACACTTCTGGGACTTCTTCCTGGCTCCCGTCCACCCCAGGAGGAGACCCTCACACTTCCCACCTGTCGAAGAACTCAGGGAGACTCAGTAATTCCTGTCTCCTGTACAGCTGCCTTGACTCCTCCCTCTGTGGAGCCTCCATGTCCCCACTCAGGGAGCTTCAGTCCTTAGCCCATCTCACCTCCAAGATGAGGGGTGTGGGGGATGCTCAGCCAACCCCAGAGTCCTCAGCCACATACACAAGCCCCTGTGCAGGTTAGCTGCTCAGATGCTTCTGCAGGACAGGCAGGGAGCGGAGGGGTGAAGGACACACCCAGGGACCCGCGCACGGAGAACCCAGGGCAGCAGAGGCACGCCATGGAGCAGTGGGTTCCCCTCTGTAAAGTGGAGGCTGAAGGAAATGGTCTGTTTGGAGTGCCTGTACACAGGAGGCGCTCCGTGAAGGGTGGGCACTGATTCCAGGCATCTGGCACCCCCACTGAGCTCACCCAAGCTGCACCTGCATCAGAGCACCTCAGGCAGGGCTGAGTCAACAGCACGGCCCCCCACTCCTGGACTCACCATGGCGGGTCCCAGCCAGGAGCAGAGCCCTCCCTTTCCCTGGCCGGGAGCTCTGTTTCCCAGCCCGAAGCTTCCTGTCCTTCACCCACAGGTGGCAACATAGATGGGAAGTTCAGCGTGGGTTACCGCGATGCCGTTGTGAGAACCGTGGTGAGCCTGGACCGGGAGACCACAGCCGCCTACATGCTCATCCTGGAGGCCATTGGTACGCACCAGCCCCGCACCCACCAACACAGTGATCTGGGCAAAGTTCACACAGGGTGCCTCCCAGGAGCAGGCCTTTTGCTAAAGGCTGACCTCTGCCCTGGTGCCAGTGGAGAAAGGGGCACCAGACACTCACTAAACATTACTATAGGGCATGAGGCTCCCTGCTCGGTGCTACATGCGAGACGCTAGGATGGTAAGGTGAGAGCTGCCTGGGAGACCCACGTGTAGACAAATCACTGCAAATCCAGGCAAGCCAGCAGGAAGGGAAAAGGATGACATAAGAGTATCAGGCACAAAGAGTGGTATAAACACGGAGGGGAGAGGTCATGGGAGGCTTCTTGGAGGAATCGGCATCTGGGAGTGCCTTTGAGTCAGTTAGGACTCTTTCAGTTGCAAATTTTAAAATAAAATAAGCTGACTTCAGCAATATGGGCTCACAAAACCAGTCCACTGGGAGATGTAGCTTCAGGTATGACTGGATTCAGGGCTCAGGTGACACCTCAGGCTTCAGTCTCTGCATTGGCTGGCGCTGCCTCCTGTGTGTTGATGTATTGGTCCGTTTTCACGCTGCTGATGAAGACATACCTTAGACTGGGTAATTTATATCGGAAAAACGGTTTAATTGGACTTACAGTTCCATGTGGCTGGGGAAGCCTCACACTCATGGCAGAAGGCAAGGAGGAGCAAGTCCCATCTTATGTGGATGGCAGCAGGCAGAGAATGAGGAAGACGCAAAACCAGAAACCCCTGATAAAACCATCAGATCTCATGAGACTTATTCACTACCACAAGAACAGCATGGGAGAAACCGCCCCATGATTCAACTCTCTCCCACTGGCTCCCTCCCATAACACGTGGGAATTATGGGAGTACAATTCAAGATGACATCTGGGTGGGGACACAGCCAAACCATACCAGTTGGCTTTATTCTTCAGCTCACATGGTGGCAGGCCATTGCCCCAGCCTCACCTATACATATTCTCAGGTTCAAGTGCAGCAACAGGGAAGACAACAACGGTCTCCTGTCCCTGGCAGAAGTCCTCGGATCAGCTCTAGATAGATCCATTCTGCCCCAGTGCCTATCCCTGAACCCCTCACTGTGGCCAGGGAAGTGAGATGTGCTGGTTACTTAGGCCTAAGTCACATGCCCATCCCTGGGGCTGGGGGCCATCCCACCTACCCAGCATCTCAGGCCTCAAAGCCTGGAAGGGAGAGTCCGCAGGGGACAGTCAGGGCATGGTCTTCCCAGGGGAGCACAGGCCAGTGCTGATGGGCAGAAACAATGGGTGCCCACTGCAGCCTTGGGGGCCATATAAGGTTTCAGTACATGGAGAAGCAGGGAGGGCATTTCAGGCAGAGGCACCAGCCCTTGCAAGGGGCCAGAGGTGGGAAAGCGCCCTGCGTACACAGGCACGTGCGCACACACAGCAGCTGGCCCATGGAGTGGCCCACACTGGGGAAGGGGAGTGTGATCGGGCAGGGCTATGTCGTGGTGGCCTAAACGTTGGCCTAGAAGTTTGGTCTTTGGTCTCTGGGCAGCAGGGAGCCGTTGAGGGCCCCAGAGAGGAAGAAGGGCATGATGAGGCCTGTGCCCCCCGGTGCCCCTTGTCCTCCCAGGAAGTTTGCAGTGAGCTCTGAGTAAGAAGGAAATGAGCCCTCTGGGCTTCACTCCTTCCAACCCTCAGTTCCTTCCCAGCCCACCCATGCCCAGATGCCTCTGCCCTCTCCCCTGCTCTCCTCCCCTCCTGGGATGGCTGCCCATCCTCTGGAGACTTGTCATCACCCCTGAGTCCAGCCTTCACTTTGGGCATTGGCTGGCAGGAGGAGAGAACTTCAGTCAACCTTCTAGGGAGCCTCCGACACGCACACCGATCCCAGCCAGAGCAATAAGCCTGTCCCCGAGGGTGGTGGGAGGCTGGCCTGGAGAGGAGCTTCGGAGGGTTGGAAGACCTACCCCCAGTGAGTGATGCCACCGCCACATATGGCCAGCTGCCCGCACTCCTCCCTGGGGTGACCACTCTTGTCTGGGCATGCAGCGCTGGACGCAAGCTCCATCCTCCAAGGAGGACAACCCAAGAGCTGCCCTGAGGTTGAGCCAGCGCCCCATTCTCCCTCCCCATCCTCCCCACCTCCCCACCTCCCCATCTTCCCATCTTCCCATCTTCCCCACCTCCCCATCCTCCCCACCTCCCTACCTCCCCATCTTCCCATCTTCCTCATCCTCCCCACCTCCCCACCTCCCCATCCTCCCCACCTCCCCATCCTCCCCACCCTCCCCACCTCCCCATCTTCCTCATCCTCCCCATCCTCCCCACCCTCCCCATCTTCCTCATCCTCCCCATCCT